>CAUYRT010070042.1:0-14393 GCA_963574885.1 Lepilemur ruficaudatus
CAGTCTACCCCAACTTTTCCCACCACTATTTTCTATTCCCAGAATGTTTTTGTCTCAACATGGACTGGTTCTCACCGCTCTGCCTCAGGGAGTTAACGAGTGCGTCTCCTCCTTTGCCCTTTCCCGTTTGCGGGTCAAGGCGCCTTGGCTTGTTTGCAAGTCACAAGGTGTCTTGAGGCCGATCAACAAGAAACAATCCGTGTGAGAACAGGTGTTCCGAGAACTGCTTTGTTTAAACATGGCTGAGAGATGACCCAGTGTCCACTACACAACAGTTTCCCACGTGTCGACTCCTAATTGGACTACAGGCATAAATCTCCTCCTACCCCTCTTCAGCCTGCCCCAATAAAAAGTCAGAGTCATTTGGTCTCAGAACCAGCACTTCTCTTTATTTCTATGCCCTCTTTCTCTTTGGAAAGAGAGTTTAATAAACTTTGTGCTTCTTTCTATACTAAACTTTGTCTGAAAAATCTTTCTCACCAGTGTATGAATTTCACACCCTTTCAATATAAACATTTAGAGCATTACATTATTGCATTTCTGAAGATCTCCTCTTATTTACAATGGGAAACAACTCCACACACATCTTATTGTTTAATTAACATTATGACCAGATAATACACAGAGTCTCTAATTATATTTTTTTGTATTTATTTTTGTTTAATACTATTTGAATGGGCCGAGCGTAGTGGCTCACACCTATAATCCTAGCACTCTTGGAGGCCGAGGCGCGTGGATTGTTTGAGCTCAGGAGTTCGAGACCAGCCTGAGCAAGAGCGAGACTGTGTTTCTACTAAAAAAATAGAACGAAATTAGCTGGACAACTAAAAGTGTATATGTATAAAAAATTTAGCTGGACATAGTGGCGCATGCCTGTAGTCCCAGCTACTCGGAAGGCTGAGGCAGTAGGATTACTTGAGCCCAGGAGTTTGAGGTTGTCGTGAGCTAGGCTGATGGATGCCAAGGCACTCTAGCCTGGGCAACAGAGTGACACTGTGTCTCAAAAAAAAAAAAAAAAAAAAAGAAAAGAAAAGAAAATAAAAGAAAAGAAAAGAAAAGAAAAAGAAAAAAAATACTATTTGAGTGTAAATTTAACAAGGCACATTTAGTAGATCTTTTGTAAAATGTCACCTCCCCACCAAAAGCAAATAAGCAAAAAAAAAAAGAATAAAAAAAAATTTAGTCTCTTCTTTATCTATAGATAAGCTGTTCTCATTCTTTTTCCCTGACTTTGAACAATATAATGCTTTTGAATTGATGTTCTGAGATTTCTAAGTTTAGAAAAAGGAATGACAATTTCCACTTCCTGAGCTAACCCATTAAGAATTCCTAACTTCTTACTAGAAAGAGAAAGGCTACACTGAAGAACAGTAAGGCTCCTGACCTGTGAATGGAAAAGTATTTTGGATGTTTTAGCCCCAGCCCTCATGTGACTGGAATTACTTGAGAGACTTCAAGTGATTCAAACACAATAACTCTGTAGGTGTGGCTCAGCAAACCCAGAGAATCCAGAGATACAATATAATGGTTGTTTTAAGTTTTGAGGAGGTTTGTTATGCAACAATATGCACCAATGGATAAATGAAATAATACATTGACATCTATGCATGAAGAAAAAATAGGAAATACATAGAGAGTTTTAAATTTAATCTATGTCCTAAAAGATTTTAGGTTCCTGAAATCATGATGACAGCACATTAGTGCAGTTTGCAGTGTATTCTCCCAGCAAATAAAGCTGCTATGATTTGCCATTTCATTGAGACAGGTGTCTCATCAGAAGAAACGAGATAGTAGTCTCTTTCTTTACAATTCTACTGAGATAATTGGTATATTCTTGTCAGTTAAGGTCAGCTCATTACTGTAAAGCTAAAGATTAAATGGAAGAATTTAGAATACCAACTTAAAGACAAGAATCAGTGGCTTATAAAGACAAAAATACAAGGGCAGATTTTTTAAGGTATTCCACAAAACTCTCTGTAGCTGAAGTGTAAGCCTAGCTTATTAATAGGATAGATTTATAAGAAGATAATGGCTTTAAAAACAACTTAGATATTTTTCCATGACCCAGAAAAGAATGAGAATTACAGTGATTCTTATTGCGATTGCAGAAGTACACTAAACAGAAAAATAAATCCATATTCAAAATGAGTGACTATTTTAATGAGGACAAGTTGTCCGTCATCCATGTAGAAAGGTATCCAATATAATCAACTATTAACCAGGTAGCCAGTTGCCTCCCCTTAGGAAAGTTTATATCAGAAATTCATCATTAGCCTCTTTATCACAGATAGATAAGATAGGAATTCGTAACTTCTCATTTTTAAATCCAGACCCTGACTTGCTTCTTTGAAGCTGATTAACAAATTATGTCATATGGAGTATATATATATATATATATATATATATATATATATATATATAGTGCTATACTCAATTACTAGACCAGATTTAGGCATTTCTGCTTGCGAGCAGTCTCACACACAAAAGCTTCAGTGCTTTCTCTCATGTCTTAACAGCTTTTGTTTGATATTTATATTTATGAAAGGATTTTAAGCAGTGTTTATATTGGTAGTAATTTCACTTTAAAATAGAAATATTTTGCTTCTTTTCAAGATTCTCAAGAATAGTCTGGGATTGTAAGTCAGACTCTAAACCTTATTATTATTGGCATTTAGCTCTGTGAATGATGATTTTGTCTTAAATATTAATCAGGATAAAATATGAAAATAAATTTGAAACTAAGATTATCTAAAGATAGGAAATTACATCTCTGATTCACAATTCCATGCTTATCAAGCATGATTATTGTTTTGATACAATACAAATATTAGAATTCTAAATTTATATACTAGATATATAAAATAGAATACCTGCTGGGAGAAAATTCTCTATAGATATCCCAAATTTATGTGTGTTCTAGATCCACTGAGCAAAGACATTTGTAGCCAAGATAAGGATATTTTATAAGGAGACATTTTAGGATATTAAAGTGTAGAGACATCACCCTCCCGAAAGATGTTTCATGTTAATAAAGATAAAGGATAAAGATCTTATCCTTCCCTTCAAGGTAGATTTGTTTACATTCTGGAGTAAAGAGAAAGTCTCTCTCTCAATATTTCTGTCTTCTTTCTCTCTCCTTCTCTATTTTCCAGAATGGAGGATGAGCAGATAACCAGAAGTCCTATATATGGTTAGAGTTGTATAATTCTGTGGTTCCTCTCCTATGATGTTCCTACTGCATGCACACGTAACATCAGGAAATATATATATATACAAAAATGAATATATGAATGAATATATTCAATATATATTCATTCATATATATATTCATATATATATTCATTCCACTAGGGCTTAAAAGTGATAGCATAATGATATCATCTTCAACTCATCACATAAAATCATCCCGTAAATTTCAAACAGAGGCACATAATAAAAGTGTTCTCAAACATCTCCAGTGAAACAAATGCTTAAACTTTTCACATGCGCTTTGTTGATTTTTTTCTTAAATATTGTTAAGTATTTCTTCCTTCATAACCAGTAAAATATTTCTTTTCTGAATGGAAGAACACTCCTTGCTATTTTCTGAAATACATATGTTTACAATTCTACATATCCTACAGTCATCTCTTCATTTAGTCAAAAAGCGTGTGTCTCTCCCACGTTTTCTCTTGAAAGTTGTCTATTTTTTAAAATTTTTCCTAGATTTATTAAATGTAGTAAACACACCATAAAATCCACCCTTTTTTATTTTCTTTTTTGGAAATTTTACTCATTTAATTTTTTATTTCAAAATAGTAAAGGTGTACAAATGTTTTCATTACATGGATATATATATATATATATATATATATGTGCGATGCTGAAGTCAAGGCTTTTAGTGTGCCCATCACCAGAATTGCATTCTTCATACCCAATAGGTAAGTTTTTACCATTCAATCCCCTCCCACCCTTCTCCTTTCTTGGTTTCCAATGTCTTTTATGTCTCTTTGTGCCTTTTTGGACCCATCATTAAGCTTCCAATTATTAATGAGAACATTTGGTATTTGTTTTTCCATTCCTGAGAAATTTTCCTTAGGATAATGGTCTCCAGTTCCATTAAAGTTGTTGCAAAAGATATTATTTCTTTCCCTTTTATGGCTGAGCAACAGTATATATTTTTCACATTTCCTTTATCCACTCATCAATTGATGAGCACTTAGGTTGATTCCTTATCTTTGCAATTGTGAATTTACTGTGGTAAACATTCAAGTGTGGGTATCTTTTTGATACAAGCACTTCTTTTTCTTTGAGTAGATACCCAGTAGTGGGATTACTGGATGGAATTGTAGGGCTGCTTTTAGTTCTTAGAAGAATCTCCATACTGTTTTCCATAGTAATTTGTAATCCCACCAACAGTGTATAAGTGTTCCTTACTTGCTGCATCCAGACCAGAATCTATTCTTTTTTTGACTTTTTAATAATGGCCATTTTGACAGGAGTAAGGTGGTATCTCATTGTTGTTTTAATTTGCATTTCCCTGATGATTAGTGATGTGAGGGTTTTCATATGTTCATTAGCCGTTTGTCTACCTTCCTTTTTAAAAAAACTTTTGTTTGTACCTTTTGTACCTTTGGCTTACTTTTTGATGGGCTGTTTTTTTGTTTTTTTTTTTTTTACTGATTTGTTTGACTTCTTCTTTGTTTGACTTCTGGATATTATCCTTTTTTTCTGACGTATAGTTTGCAAATATTTTCTTCTATTCTGTAGGTTGTCTATCACCTGACTTCAAATTATACTATAGGAATTATACTGAAAAGACAGCACTGCTAGTAAATCATCTAACATAAAAACTGTCATGAGAGCAAATAGACAACCTACAGAATGGAACAAAATATTTGCATGCTACATATCCGATAAAGGGCTGATAACTAGAATCTATTTAGAATTCAGGAACATCAGCAACAAAAAATCAAACAACCCTATCAAAAAGTGGGCAAAGGACATGAACAGAAACTTTTCAAAAGAAGACAGAATAATGGTCAACAAACATGAAAAAATGCTCAACATCTCTAATCAGGGAAATGCAAATCACAACCACAATGAGATATCACTAATCTCCAGTGAGAATGGCCTTAATTGAAAAGTCCCAGAACAATAAATGTTGGCATGGATGCGGAGAGATAGGAACACTCCTACACTGCTAGTGGGACTGCAAACTAGTGCAACCCCTGTGGAAAGCAATATGGAGATACCTGAAAGTGATACAAGTAGATCTGTCATTTGATCCAGCAATCCCATTACTGGGCATCTACCCAAAAGAACAAAAGACACTCTATAAAAAAGACACTTGCAGTTGAATGTTTATGGCAGCACATTTCACAATTGCAAAGTTGTGGAAACAACCCAAGTGTCCATCAATACATGAATGGATTAATAAAATGTGGTATATGTATACCATGGAGTACTATTCAGCTATAAGAAACAGCAGTGATATAGCACCTCTTGTATTTTCCTGGATAGAGCTGGAACCCATTCTACTAAGTGAAGTATCCCAAGAATGGAAAAATAAGCACCACATGTACTCAGCAGCAAATTGCTATTAACTGATCAACCCCTAAGTGCACATATAGGAACAACATTTATCAGGCGTCAGGCAGATGGGAGGGGGAGGAGAGGATGGGTATATACATACATAATGAGTGTGATGCACACCATCTGGGAGATGGACACGCTTGAAGCTCTGACTGGGGGGAGTGGGGGAGGCAACACACGTAACCTAAACATTTGTACCCCCATAATATACTGAAATAAAAAGAAAACTTGGAAATGGTAGAATTAAATGAAATACTGTAAAGCATTAAAGGTCAGATAAATTAGAGGGTCTTTTTTTAAGGCAATAAAAGGGCTGATTGTTAAGTGTGTCAAAAAAATAGCAAAATTGGCCAGATGCGGGTGGCTCATACTAGTAATCCTAGCACTCTGGGAGGCCGAGGCAGGTCGATTGTTTGAGCTCAGGAGTTTGAGACCAGCCTGAGCAAGAGTGTGACCCTGTCTCTACTGAAAATAGAAAGAAATTAGCTGGACAACTACAAATATATAGAAAAAATTAGCCGGGCACGGAGGCTGAGGCAGAAGGATCGCTTGACCCCAAGAATTTGAGGTTGCTGTGAGCTAGGCTGATGCCACAGCACTCTAGCCTGGGCAACAGAGTGAGACTCTGTCTCAAAAATAAATAAATAAATAATATGGAGAATGTCTTATTTTGTAAATTTATATGTGCAAACATAAGTACTGTATTACAAAAATATGTACATGTATGTGGAACAAAATGTTAACAAAAATGTTTATCTTTGGATGGTGGGATTTTTCCCATTTTGTTCGTTGCTCTATCTGTAACAACTAGAATGATATTGAGCAACATTAGAAAGTAGGAAGTATTTTTTTTATTTTTATAGAGGCTTTATGTTTCATTTTCCATGTTGGGTTCTCTTCTATATCTTCAGATACATAATATAGACTCAAAAACTAGTGTTTTGAAATACGGTCAGAATTTAGAACCCCATGACCTGTTGCTGACAATCAGAATACTTAAAGCCAGTTAGAATACTTTAAATTGCGCACACCTACTTCCTATCTTCAGTCTTCAAATATCTACTTCAAGTATCTACTCATGTTATGTTGTTTCTGCTAATTTGAAGCTAACTTACCTCAAGAAATTTTCATGACCATCATCGTTCAGCTGGGGAGATCTAGCTCTACTTTCATTTCTTTCCTAGGATCAGTGTTTGCATGAAAGCTTACCTGGACAGTGACTGTTGTCTATAGATAGTCCACATGTGGCACCCCAGCCCCAGCCGCACCGTAACACAGAAAATATTTGAAGCCTATGGTTCCATTTTGTAGATGCTGCCGTGTCTGTTTCCTTCACAGTGTATGTTATCCTTGGTTTTCCTCTTTTTGTTTCTACAAATTGTTTCCTTTTGGAGTAGCCAAAATCAGCAGTATCACTGTATTATCCTAATAAGTCAAGAGAAAACTGAGATACTTGTGAATTGGGTCTTTCCACTTAGGTTCGGTCAAAACTGAGATTCTCCCGTTTTGCTAAGTAGATGGCTTTTGAAATTTTTAAAAGACTATAATTTACCCATCATAGGTGTTTGAATCCAACATATTGAATATACAGTCCAGCACCTCTGCTTTGGGAAAAAAACCGTAACTGCTGGACTTGGAATGTGGTCATGATACTTGGACACTTCATTTTTCAGAGCCTCCTACAGCATAGCCTGTTTTCAAACAGGAAGAATGTAGCCAGGAACCCATGGAAGAATAGTATCCAATGCTAGCTCTTGGCAAGATGGCCCCAAGACTCTCTGTAGCTTGGTCTAAGATGAAGTTGTTTCACTTAGCCAGGCTCCTGATGAATAATTTCTTTCATTCTCGGGTGTGTGGGGGTGTGTGTGTGCGTGCGCGTACAAGCACTCATTTTTCATTTTCTTAAAGCTGAAAGAGCTCCTGCCTGCCCAGCAGTGAACTAAAGGCTGTATATATCCATTCCTGCTGAAAGTCATAATTTGACTTCCACTTCTCAGGCTCCCCTTAAGTAGGAAAAATCACTTATGAACCAACACGGCTTCTATATTAAACTAACATAATTTCTCTATTAACCAATTATGTATGAGTTAATTGGTTTTATAGAAATTTATGTAGCAGGAGAAATTGTACATTACTGTTTTTTAGCATAGTCCCAAAGGGAAATGTACTCCTGGTGACATTAAAAAGAAATCTCTTTTAGTCCTGGGGGAAAAGAAAACAAAACACTCGTCCTGTTGGTCTTAGAAGACTAGTGAGTAACTATATACCTATAGTTATTTTCACTTTACTCTGAATTTGTTTCACTTCAATTCTACTGTGCGTCAACTCACTGGATTTTTTTTTTTTCTTTGAGACAGAGTCTCACTCTGTTGCCCAGACTAGAGTGCCGTGGTGTCAGCCTAGCTCACAGCAACCTCAAACTCCTGGGCTCAAGTGATCCTACTGCCTCAGCCTCCCAAGTAGCTGGGACTACAGGCATGTGCCACCATGCCCAGCTAATTTTTTCTATATATATTTTTAGTTGTCCAATTAATTTCTTTCTATTTTTAGTAGAGACGGGGTCTCGCTCTTGCTCAGGCTGGTTTCGAACTCCTCACCTTGAGTGATCCGCCTGCCTCGGCCTCCCAGAGTGCTAGGATATGAGCCACTGCACCCGGCCGATTTTTTTTTTTTTTTTTTTTTTTTTTTTGAGACAGGGTCTCTCTTTGTTGCCCAGAGTAGAATGCAGTGGCAGGATCATAGCTCATTGCAGCCTCGAACTCCTGGGCTCAAGTGATCCTACTGCCTCAAACTGGAACTATAGGCACGCACCACCATGCCCAGCTGATTTTTTTTATTTTTTGTAGAAAAGGGGTCTCTCTATATTGCCCAGGCTGGTCTCAAACTTTTGGCCTCAAGCAGTCCTTTGGCCTTGCCTCTCCAGGTGCTAGGATTATAGGCATGAGCCACAGTGCCCCACCAACTCACTAGAATATTTTGAAACCTCTAATTGTGGTTAGAGAATGTTTCATGCTAACAATACTCTAAAATTATGCTATAAAACTTTGTTCATTGTAAAATAGAATGGAATTCTGGTTAAGAATTTAGATTTTGGAGTTAGTACTGGATTTAAGTTAGCTAACCTCCTCAAAATTCAGTTTCTTCATTGGCAAAGTAGGAATAATAGTACCTCCCTCCTGCAATGGTTGTGAGGATTATATAAGATAATGAACTGAAGTTCTTAGTACAGTATCTAGCACATGGCAAATTCCTAATAAATATTTGTTACAATAATTGCAATTGTGTGAAAGTATGCATATTTTAAGACTAGAAAAGAATATGTAACAAAGATAACTGTATTAGGACAGTGAGTAAATCCACATTAATTTCTACATATTCTGTAATGTCATTTTGTTATATAATTTATAACAAATTATGAATTATGTGTTATAAAGTAAAAAGTAATATGTAAATTTTAACATTTGTGTTAAAATATATTTGTATTTAAATATATCTCAAATATTATATGATGAACAAGTATTCCTATTCCACAGTGATAAAACATACAGGTATCTGTTGTGTATTGGTATGTCTTAGAGTGGGAGGTAGTCAGACAAATGGCATTAACAGCAAACTGGGGTGAGTTTTGAGCATTTACAAAGAATTTATTTGGTTCTAAGGTTAACTAAGTCCAACAGCCCAGTGTCCCAGCCAGTGGCCTTTTGGTCCCTCAGCAGTAGCTCACAGACACCTTTTCACCTAGGGGCATTTCCTAGTTGTCCACTCTGCCTGGAATGCTCTACTGTTACGTAAATAGCCCCTTAAGTGTCACTGCCTCTAATTGCCTAATTTCCAGTGGCTACTCAACTGCCCTTCTGTCATGCTATCCTATTTTGGTTCTCTGCATGTCTTTCTGACATTTTTATAGCATATTTGTTAATTGTCTGATTTCTCCCAAAAGACTGTGTGATTAACAGTAAAAACTTTTTTCATATCATATCCTCAGCACCTAGAACTATATATGGCACATAGTAGGCATTCAGTAAATATTTTGAATGAGTAAGTGAATAAATGATTGTTACATTATAACTAAACATAATTAATAAGCATCTCACATTTCTAAATAACAATTTTTTTTATGCCTAGACAAAAATATTTTTGTCTTACCTCACAGGTAATTACTCTGTATCTTTAACTGGGCATCATCATTAGCAGTGCTCACTGATTTAAGGGCCAAATAGTAAATATTGTAGGCTTGGGGTCTCTGTGGCAACTGCTCAGCTCTGCTGTGGTAGTGGAAGCCACATAGACAATATGTAAACAAATGAGTGTGGCTGTGTTTCAGTAAAACTTTATGAAACAAGCCTCTAGCCTATAGGTCGTAGTTTGGTGACCCCTGGTGTAGACCATAAACCCACTGACTACAAGGGTATGGGGTGAAACCCAGACCTGGGTATTCACAAAGGAGGAAGCGCAGGTGAGCATCTGGGAAGGAAGCTCGGGACTAATGGAGGCATGGGGAAGGAGCCAGGGCTGGTGATGGGGCAGTGCATGGAAGGAGATGTGTAAGGAAATGGAGATATAAAAATTGGGGGCTTTTCACATGGAAATCATGTTATTTGTAAATATCATTGCGCTACAGCCAGGCAGCAAGTCAGACCTCAAGACAAGGGCAGCACTTGGTACAAAGAGCTGAAGATTTGTTGGTCATTTACATTTTTTCTATAAATTTAGAAATCTGCTATATCAATGCTAAAGATTAAACCCAGGATAATCAATTCAGTAGGAAAATTATTTTTACTCCCTATTTGATATCTAAGTGATTAAATAGTTCTTATTTGTTCCCCAGACCTTTTAACCTAATGGATCTGTTTGTTTTACTTTCTCCACAATGCTACTTGGAAGTGGGAGAGGAATGAGGAAAAAATATATATATGTTTGTGAAAATGTAAGGACATCTCTGGAAAATCACAAAAAAAACTGAGTGCTGGCCGGGGAAGGCTGAAAGAGAGAACGGGAGATTTACCTTGCACAGAATATCCTTTTGTACTTTTAGATTTTGTGCTATGTACACATATTACTTATTGGGAAAACATAAAACTTAAACAAAATACACGCAAATTGAGAGGTTTGTTGGGTGTGTTTTGTGACTTAAGGGTATAATAGTCATTTTAAAATTTTCTTTAGAATGTACAATTTTAATAAGAGATTTTAGGTTGATTCCTTTCATATTTAGAAAAGGTTGAGATATACAACATACTTTTACATTAAGGTCTGTTTTCTCATTCTAGTTCAAATAGAATTGCTCTTAGTGGTATATACCAGAGCAAACGTGATTATCTTAGAGAATAATTACGAAATGATTTGTATAGTTGTTAATTCCAATAATTGTTTAGATGAGACCATAATGTGTGGCACAGTAATAAAAGCTAACATGTCTTGGGTTGTTAACTATATTTCACATGTATTATTTATTTTAATTTTCACTAGTACTCTGAGGTATAGGTAATATCATATCCCCATTTTACCAGGTGAGAAAACTGAAGATTAGAGGTGTTGAAATTCTAGAAAGTCGCAGAATCAGACTTTAAATTTAGGCTTGTCTTTCTGGAGAGCCCGTGCTGAACCAGCTAAGCAGACCTGCTCTGCAGTTGCTTTTCCAGACAATTGCAAGTCATGGAAAGATGTAATGAGTAATGAGACTGAATTGAAAAGTTGTATGCCTCTCATTTATTAGTTATCACTATTTTATGATTTATGAGATTTTCATTTCTAAACATCCGACAAGGCTTCAGAATAGGCTGTACATTTCTAAAAGGGTGACCTAGGCCAGACGTTTTGGCTCATGCTCATAATTCCAACACTTTGGGAGGCTGAGGCAGGATGATTGCTTGAGGCCGGGAGTTTGAGACCAGCCTGGGTAACATATCAAGACCCTGTTTCTGTGAAAAAAATGACATGTGTAAATGACCTATGTTATTGATAAGATGGGCTTTTTAAAATTTTTTTATTTTTCCTTAAAATTGATAATCACGATTCAAAAATCAGATGATATGAAAATACGACATTGAAAAATTTAGCTCTCATCTCTGTCACAGTCTCTCTACCCTTCTATCCCACCACCACCCCTTGTGGTAACTCCTTTTATTTGTTTCTCCCATCCAAGTACTAACCAGGCCCGACCCTGCTTAGCTTCCAAGATCAGACGAGATCGGGCACGTTCAGGGTGGTATGGCCATAGACTATTTGTTTCTTATTTATCCAATTACTGTTTGCTTATGCAGATATAAGAAAAAATTATATTCCTTCCTTTCAAAGGTGTGTTGTTTTTTTTTTTTACAAATAGAACCTGTTTTTTCTCTATCTGCTTCTAATTCTCAATGAGAAGAAAAATCTCATTAACGAAGATGTTTACTCTTTTTCCAGTTAGTTCTCTACAGTTTAGCAGTTTTCCTTTGGGAAGCCTAATTACATATGGTAGCAGGAGTTTCTGTCATGGGTGATATTTTTTTTTTATTCTTTAATTTAAATAAGTGAATTACACCAGATCACATTGTATTTGAAAACTATTTTGAGTAGGAAAAAAGTAGGCAGTCCCTCAGTGTATTCTGTGTTTGTATCAGATTTTGAAGGTACAATATGTAATCTGGTAGCATTTATTAAAGATAAAACATGACCTTTCTAATAATTATTGTCCACTTTCGGTTCAATCTAACCACTGACTTTCTTCTTCTCATTCGTCGCAGCTGCGGCAGTCCCAGTCCTACTGCACAGACACAGAGTGTCTTCAGGAACGTAAGTGCCAATGGGCCGGGAGGATGGTTGGTTGGCACTGGGGGTAGATCAGAGGCCAGATGATTGTGAATATTTGTCAGAAATTATCTTTAGTTTGCTCTTTAAGGAAATGTTTCTCAGTAATGTATTTGCTACTTAAATATTTCATTTTTTAACTTCAAAAATTGGGTTTTTTTTCCTGCCTCAAAAACAAACCCTGTTCGTTGAAGAAAATTTTAAAATCACAGATGAGGAAAAAAGAAAAGGAAAAAAGTCCAGAATACTTAAAGATAACCGCTGTTGACAAATTATCGTCCCAGATGTTTTTCTTGGCAAATAGGCTATAACAGGGTACGTTGGGCTGGTGTCACTGGAAACCACTTACCCTTTCCTTAGCATCTGTTTGCATATGTTGACAGGCTTGCAAACTTTTGAGTAAGAGGAGGCCATTCTTTCCCAGGACTGGAAGCTTTAGGTGCCTGTGGAGTTCATTCCTTTGGCTCTGACGTTAGCATGTCCACCAGGGAGTGGACAGTGAGGAAGTTTCTCCACATGACACTATGGGCAGTGGTGAGGGCACAGTAAGAATCAAAGCAGAAAAAAAAAAAAAAAAAAGAATCAAAGCAGAAAGATGGATCCTGCACGATAAATGTAGTTCACAGGCGTGGTGGCTATTATGTGACACATTTTTTTCGCGACACTCAGAAATAACTTGAGGGATACTTTGAAGGGAGCCAATAAGCTAGCATTTAAGCCAATCCAGTCTTGTGCCATAAAACTGTAGGAAGGAAAGTATGACATTCACAGGATGGTGAAGCCTGGCGCAGTTAGATTTCATATGCTCTTACAGAAATGGAGTCACTTTGTATGTGTTGTTTTTCACTACTGCATTATGAATATACCACTATATATTTATCTTAAAATATGTATGGATTAAACAGTAATCCATTGTGGGGATGTACCAGTATTTAAACGAGTTCCTTCTGTTGGAATCTTAGGTTGCTGATATATTTTTTGCTATTACAAACAATACTTAAACATTCTTTGTATGCAGTTGTTGAGGAGGAAAAATATTTTTTTCCTTAACCCCTCAGAGTTCTTAGCTGGGATTCTTATAACAAAACACAGATTAACAAGAGAAAAACAAGTAAGTTTATTAATGCCTACAGCACACATCAAGTGGAAGAAACCTCGATGAAAGTAATTCAAAGCAATGGCTTAGAACTCTGGCTTATATAGCGTCTTCAACAAAGAATGGTACGTTTGTAGGAAAATGGCAGGACAAAGGAAAGAGTTTTAGGCTTCCAAGAATGGGAAACCATGGGAAAGGAGGAAACTAATGGAGTAAGGTTTGTTTACAGATTCCTCTGGTGCTGTCTCTAGGCTGATAAGAGGTAGAGTTGTCTCCAGTGAAAGAGAAGTTATTTCCTGGCTTTAGGCAGCAAAAAAGGGGATAGAGAGAGATTTTCTTCTGTTTGCTACTTCTTAGTTGCCTTCAGCTCAAAAATAATTTTTATATCAAAGAGGCATATTTTAGAGTGACATGTTCTGGTTTCCTTCACATATATTAAGGCTTTTCACATATTGCCAAATTGCATTTACTAGTAGGATAGTTGCTTATATTTGACATCTCTGAAGCAGAGCTCTACTTTATTATGTATATGAAACTTAAGCAAGACACAGTAAGGTAGCATTGTGAAGAGGCTTGTTATTACATTATTATTTTTATTACTTTGTGAACTGAGCAGCCCATCAGATTCTGTAAATATATAGCACCTTGCTGTGGCCCCACTTGGGGAGGAGAAGTGAACACAGAAGACAAACGACAAACGACAGACACACAAAGACGGTACAAGGCTGCAGCAGTTTCCACCTGCAGCGTCTTTATTTTTAACACTGTTCTTTTGGCATCTGTCCCAGTCTATCCCAGCTTTTCCCACCGCTATTTTCTGTTCCCAGAATGTTTTCGTCTCAGCATGGACTGGTTCTCACCGCTCTGCCTCAGGGAGTTGACGTTTGCGTCTCCTCCTTTGCCCTTTCCCGTTTGCGGGTCAAGGCACCCTGGC
>CAUYRT010070047.1:0-10010 GCA_963574885.1 Lepilemur ruficaudatus
CTGTAGTCCCAGCTACTGGGGAGGCTGAGGCAGGAGGATCGCTTGAGCCCAGGAGTTTGAGGTTGCTGTGAGCTAGGCTGACGCCACGGCACTCTAGCCTGGGCAACACAGTGAGACTCTGTCTCAAAAAAAAAAAAAAAAGCGTTGAAAATACACAATTCCACGTGTTAGCCTGTTCCAAAAGAGTGACCTAGATGCCAACCAGAGGAGATCAGACTAATAAGTCACAGCAAAGCTTTAAGAGAGGTGACCCTGAAGTCCCCAAACTGAGGCGCGTAGACTGAAATGCACCAGAGTGGACAGTTGGCCTTGACTGACAAATCCTGTGAACAGCATGATTCCATTTTGGCTAAGGAAAAAAAAAATAAAGAAAAAAAAATCTAGAAGGAAATAGACCTTCATGTTAGTAACATTTATTTCTGAGATTTGATTTTATTTTTAAAATTTCATTTGCTTCACAGATATTTCGGAGCAACCGGCGGGTGTCAGCCAGGGCCAAGGGCAGGGCCGACATCTGAATCTGGTTTGTTTGTCTCCTGTGCCAGCATTTTAATTTTTATTTATTTATTTTTTGAGACAGAGTCTCACTCGGTCACCCAGGCTAGAGCGCCATGGCATCAGCCTCCCCCACAGCAACCTCCAACTCCTGGGCTCAAGCGATCCTCCTGCCTCAGCCTCCCGAGTAGCTGGGACTACAGGTGCCACCACAACACCTCCCTAATTTTTCTACTTTTCGTAGAGAAGGGGGTCTCGCTCTTGCTCAGGCTAGTCTCGAACTCCTGAGCTCAAGCGATCCTCCTGCCTCAGCCTCCTGAGTAGCTGGGACTACAGGTGCACACCACCACACCTCCCTAATTTTTCTACTTTTCATAGAGAAGGGGGTCTCGCTCTTGCTCAGGCTGGTCTCGAACTCCTGAGCTCAAGCGATCCTCCTGCCTCGGCCTCTCAGAGTGCTGGGATGACAGGTGTGAGCCTCTGCACCTGGCCTCCTCATTTTTGGTTTATCGTCTGTCTTGCCCACCAGATGTGAGCTCCCCAAGGACCGGGGTTCCTAGCAGTGCTGGGGCTGCAGGCACTTGATAAACACGAGTTCATGGTGAGCATTGCCTATTTTATGGAGGAGGAAACAGAGGCCCAGAGAGGCCCCCTGGTGCCTCCACAAAGATGGGCTGTTGGACCCCTTCGGTGTAGCCCAGATTGTACCAAATCTCCCTGCAGGTGGGTGAAGGAGCCCCCGCTCCCTGCGGGGGTAGACAAGGAAGGCTCCAAGGGCTACAGGAAGGAGGCCTAGCCTCCCAGACCCGAGCGCGAGGCCCAGTTTTTCCTCTCTGCTGACTTCTACTTTGCGGAACTGACTTAAGCTCCCTGAGCCTCAGTTTCTCCTTCTAGAAAAAGGAGGTTAAAGGTCAGGCCATGGGGTCTGGCCTGGAGCTGCCCGAGGGGGTGTCTTCCTCCGGCAGTGCCTCCACTGTGCCCCCCAAAACTGGACGACAGGGCCTGGCCTCCAGTTTTGATTGCCCAGTCTGGGGTGGAGACACAGCTGGATCCAGACACCCCTATCCCAGGAGGCCAGGGTTGGCGGAGTGAGGGGAAGGAAGAGCTGGCAGCCTTCCTGGAGGAGGCAGTCTGGGGGCTGGCATTCATCCCAAGCCATAGCTGGGAGCCAGTCCGGAGGCGCAGAGGTGGGGCTCGGCCAATGGGCAGTGAGGACCTTGATTCTCACTCTGAGGCGTCCAGGAGAACCATGGAAGGTGCTAGAGCAGGGGAGTGCTCGGCACCGGGGGGGCCAGGGGACACCTTAGAGGGCACCGCCAGGCCCCAGGTGGCCAATGTGAGCCCAGCCTGTGCCTGGAGACCAGGGACCGTCCCCCTCTGGCAGAAGCAAGGGAAGAGGCTGCAGCCTCTGAGTCACCCAGCCGCCACTAGAACACTCGGCGCCCGGCAGCCCCGCGTGGGCCGTCACCAAGCGGGAACGTGGCCCCCAGAGCCCCCGAGCCGCCTTCCCCGCGGCCTCCCGCTCTCTGTTCCTGCAGCTGTTCCCTCAAGGCCACAGAAGGCGTGTGGGAGGGGACAGGCGGAGAGGGGGCCGCCTAGGCCGCTCAGCCAGAATTCAGGAGCTTTGGGGTGGGGTGGGGAGGCTTCCCTGGCTCAGGACCCAGCGTGTCCTGAGGATGCCCCAGGACCCTGCGCAGGATGGGGAAACTGAGGCTCAGAGGAAGGCAGGGTCTGCCCCCATTCCGCACATGAACAGACACCTTGTTCTCTCCTGAGAGCCGAAACCCTGCCCGAGGCGGCCTGCCTTGTAAATCCGATCACTGCTTTTCTCTCGCCGGCTCCGAACTCTCCCATGGCTCCCTAGCACCCTCAGAACAAAACCCACACAGCCCACCAGGGCCCACGAGGCTCTGCTCTGCTCAGCTCCTGGGACACCCCGCCCCAGGTCTCAGCCCCACCCCCACTTTCTTCCCACTCACTCTGCTCTGCCCCCGGCCCCCACCAGCCTCCCCACTGTTCCTCCAGCACACCCAGCTGGTCCCCACCTCAGGGTCTTTGCACGTGCTGTGCCCTCTGCCCAGAGCGTCCTTTGCGAATGATCACGTCTATTCCGTCCCTCAGGAAAAGTGCAAGGAGGTCACGAAAGGCCACTTGCCCAGGGAGACACAGCAAGCCGGTGGGTTTCGGGATTCGAACCCAGGCTCGTCTGACTAACCCCTGCACACACACACACACAACCCCTCCTCCAGCGACGACGTCATGTTAAAAACCAGTCCACCGTGGAGCTGGCAGGCTCTTAGCCCCTCCAGATGCTGCTGCCTCCGGCTGGGTGTCAGAGACCTCAGGCCTCGGTCCCGAGCCTCCTGCCCAGGGAGCTCCAAGCTCCTGACCCCACACCCCGCAGCAGCCTTCCTGACGCGGCCGCCATTTCCCCGCCCCACTTTCTGCCCTTCACGCAGGCGGATGTCAGAGCCTCAAGGACGATGCAGCCAAAAATAATTGGGCCCTGACCTACCTCCAGAAAATGGGGCGGCCCCGCCCAGCCACCTGGCACCCAGGAGGTAATTAGTGCATGTGGCAAATTAGGGTAATTAGATCCGCGGGAGCTGAACCTCCGACCCAGGTTTAGCGCTCAGCGGGGGGGGGGGGGGGGGTTCCGGCGCTGCCTCCTTTCACCCCCAACCCACCCTGGTCCTGGTCCCTCAAGTTCACGACCCAGTGCTGGGGGGCCTCCCTCGCACCCCTTCTTTCTTGGGCCGGAGGGAGCCCGGCCCCCTTGCTTCCTGGGGGCTGTTTGTTGAATGAATTAACTCTGGCTTTGGGCAGAGGTCAAGTTCTGAATTTAAGGGAGGGTCTCCTGTAAGTGATGGGAAATCACCCATATTATGGTGTCATCAAACTTCCCTTCGCCTGCTCCCTGTGTACCCACCCTGTGCTGGGAGACAACAAACCTTGAGGAAGCCTCATACCTGGTTTCAGCCCTTTGAGGTACACTCTGGCTGTTGTGCGTGTGTGGGGGGGCATGGTCAGAGCTGGACACAGAAACTCCCAGCCCTGTGGGGTCAGGGCTGGGCCATAAGAAGAAAAGAGGACTGTGGAGGGTCTAGAGGAAGAGGAAGGAGGGCTTCTTGCAAAGGAGGGCATTGGAGGTGGGGCTTCGAGGGATGAGTAGGAGTTTGCAAGGAGGCTAAGGTCTAGAGGCTGGCCCAACTAGCTATGGCTGAGGGACTGGGGAGAAGGAACAAGAGGGTGGCTGGAGGTGGCACCTGAGGGTCTAGGAGCTAAAGATGTAGAGGATATCATGTCAGTTGGACCCACTTCTATCCTCAAGAGCTCATGCCTGGTTGGGGTCCCTCAGCTGCTAAAAAAGAAAATTGTAAGAACTTGACTCAGGAGCAAAACCACACACCAAGAATAAATATGATGTTTCTAACAGCAAGCGTTTATTAAGCGCCTACAGTCATAAGAACCCATTGGACCTTTACAGTAAACCTCACCACTCATATGCCCATTTTATGGACAGGGAAACAGAGGGTAAGTGACTTCCTCAGGGCTGCGCTGCTGGTAAGAGGCAGGGCTGGGATGCACTCCCTGGCTCATGTGACTCCAGAGTCCACCAGGGTCCAAGGCCGGAGCCCAGGTGTCCCCCGTTTCGGAAGGCGCTTGTGGGGGTCTGTCGCAGGGCCAGGCTCATTCTAGGTGCTGGGACAGAGCCGTGTCAGGGGTGAACAGGAACCGAATCCTGCGGGAAACAGACCTGCAGTAGTCACCAGGACCCGCGCCGGTGGCATGGGGGCCCTACCGAGAGAGGGACGGCCGAGCTTCAGCCCAAAGGTTGGTTCGGATTTAGGCAGAGCCCAGAGCCCACCCCTAAGAGACGGGAGCTTCCCTAGTGCTACACAAGCTGTCCTGGCCCCTGCTTGGTCCCTCCTGTGACAGGAAGCTCATTCCTTTATACCACTCCTCAGGCTCAAAGGAAAGCTGTCGCTTTTAGACACCGCCTCTGTCTGCCCCGCAAGGACATTCCCAGTTCCTCGGAAGAGAGGCCTCAAGGCCCAGGCAGAAGAGGGCTCTGGCTGGGGTGGGAACAGCAGCTCAGGGCAGCCCTCTGCCTGTCTATACCCAGGGGACAGAGAAGCTGCTGGTTTTGCCTCCCTGTCCCTCTCTGTCCCTTCAGCTCTGCAAGCATCAGCCCATTCTCCGGGTGAGAAAACTGAGGTCCACGCGGAGGAAGCCAATATCTTGGCCTGGATTTGGCTGAGGCAGCTTCAGGTCGGGGCTGCTCCAGGCCAGCACTGTCCCGGCCCCTCCCAGAGGCCTGCTTCTCTCTCACACTGCTGCTTTCGCCCACAGTGGGGGCAAACCTGGGCCCCTCACCTGCTGCCCCCATAGAAGAGCCACATGCTCCCAGCTCTGCAGCCAGCCAGGCACATAGCAAACTCTGAGCGGCTTCCAGAAACCTCGGCCCTGCTGGCAGCTTTCCCAGATACTTTTTTTTTTTTAAATTATTTTGTTGGTAATAAGGAAAAGTCACTCTCTGCACAGAACAGACGGTATTTTCTTTGTTCCACACAGTGTTCAAGTATTTCGTGGCTTCAGGCCTGACAGTGAAGCCAAATTCTTCCCTTGTGCACATGCCTCATGAAGTTAGAAGCAGCCGGGGAAACCGAGTCTGTGCCTCGGTTTCCCCCAGCTGAGGAACAAACAGTCACTCTCGTGCTGGGTCAGACCAGGGCTCCGGGATGGATGGGCCGGCCCTAGAGGAGTCACAGGAAGGGACTGGGGCGTGGGGCAGGGAGGATAAGTCAGAGAGGCTTCCCGGGGAGCGCGAGGGGGCGGAGGGGCTGAGCCTGGAAGGCCACAGCGGGACAGAAGCCGGCGGAGAGGCCACGCCAGGTGGAGGAAACCGCTTGGGCAGAGACCTGCAGGAGGAACCGTCAGATCTTGACCTGGGAGTAAGTCTCCAGAGAGACAGCGTGATTTGGAATCCACCTGCAGGTAATTTGAAGGAACTTATCTGCACACACGTGTGACTTTTGTCAGGAGGGAACAGAAGTAAAAGAACAGGAGGCCGGGCGCGGTGGCTCACACCTGTAATCCTAGCACTTTGGGAGGCTGAGGCGGGAGGATCGTTTGAGCTCAGGAGTTCGAGACCAGCCCGAGCAAGAGCGAGACCCCATCACTACAAAAAAAAAAAAAATTAGCTGGGCGTGGTGGCTCATACCTGTAGTCCCAGGTACTCAGGAGGCTGAGGCAGGAGGCTCGCTTGAGCCCAGGAGTTGGAGGCTGCAGTGAGCTGTGATGACACCACTGCACTCCAGCCCAAGTGACAGAGTGAGACCCTGTCTTGAAGACAAACAAACCAACCAGGGAAAGGAGATATGAGTGGAAGTCTCAGACACGAAAAGGACACACATCTGAGGTTGCTGGAAAACTCGACCGTGAGGCTCAGAGCTCCGGGACCGCAGGGCCTGGTTCTGAGGACCCACATGGCCTCTGCCCACGAACCCGATGGCTCTGTGTGACTTTGGGGAGGAAGCCAGAGACAGGGCCGTAACAGGATTGACATGTGGGACCCTCGGGTGGGCTCGGGCCTGGGGCGGTGGACCCCAGCTCAGCTCCTGAAGGACCACGTGTAGGAAGGGGGCCTCCCTGTGACCAGAGGTGACAAACCCAGGCCAGCAGAACTGGAGGGGATACACTGGACACTGACATTCCCTCAGCCCTTGGATTCCGGAACCCCCCAAACAGCAGCAGTGATAACCTCAATCCGACCGCAGCTGGCATTTTTATCATTTTCTTGGGAGGGGGACAGAGGTGGACAGATGTCCCTGCTGCGGGGTCCGGGCTGGGCAGAAGAACGGGTAGGAAGGCTTCTCTCTCTTTGCCTGGGTTCCCGTCCCCTCCCCACTGGGGTCTCCTTCAACTCCCCTGGCAACACTGGCTGAGCGCCTGCTGTATGCAGACCCTGGGCCTCACTCACCAGCGCCCCGCACCCCAACCCTACACCTCCACTCCCGACCTTGCCCCAGGTCATGACCCCAGGTAAAAAGGGCTGCCCCTGAGGTGACAGGAGGGTGAGGTCACATCTCCATGCGTCCAGCTCTTTGTCCCCGCGCTTCCTGTCTGCGCCTGTCCCGGGTCCCTGTCTCATGCCGGATGTCTGCCTCTTCACCCCATCCCCCGCTCCCCAGCCGGGCCCTCCACCTCCCCGCCGCCCGCCCCCCAGCGCCGGCGCCGGCAGGGGGCGCAGCGGGGCGGCCTCGGCGGCCCGGGAGGCGGGGCGCGCGGCGGCCGCGTCGGGACCGGCCGCGATGGGACCGGAGGCGGCGCGGGCAGCGGCGGCGGCGGCGCAGACAAAGGCGCGGGCGGCGCGGAGGGCGCGGGCCGGGGAGCCAGGCAGGGAGCGCGGGGCGCCCGGCTGCGCCGAGTCAGCGCCGCGGGCCGCACCCGACCGGCGCCCGGACGCTCGGGGGCGCCGACCCGCAGGGTGAGCCCGGCCGGGAGCGCGGGGGGCCTTGGGATCCCGGGGACGCGGGCGGGCGCGGGGTGGGGGGGGCCCGGAGTTCCGCCCGCGGGGCCTGGGGGCCGTGCGAGGGCCCCCCGAGTTCCAGGGCTGCGGGGCGCGCGGGGGGTCCCTAAGTTCTGGAGTCGGGGTCCGGGCGGGACCTGCGCGGGAGGTTCCCGAAGTTCTGGACCCGGCGTCGGAGGAGGCTGCGAAGGGGGTCCCCGAAGTTTTGGACCTGGGCTGGCGGAGCAGTGCGGGAGGGGTCCCAGAATTCCGGACAGGGGACTGGAGGGGTGGCAGGGGGGGATCTTCGAAGTTTAGGAGTTGGGTACAAGGGGGGGGTGTCCAGAGTTCTGGATCTGGGATCAAAGGAGGCCGCGCGGGAGGGGGTCCCCGAAGTTACGGACCTGGGGTTGTAGAGGAGGTGTCCCTGAAGTTCTGGACCCAGAGTCGGGGGGCATCGCGGGGGTCTCGAAGTTCCGCGGTCGGGGCGCGCGTCCCGAAGTTGGGGTGCGCACCGGTGTCCTCCTGAAGCGGGCGAGGACTGGATCCTGAATGGGTATCCCCCCAGAAGTGGGGAGCGTGGGACGGGGCCTCATCCACCGTCCTGATTGGGGATTCCCGTCTCCGGGCGGTGTCGGGCACCCCCATCGGGAGCCCCGCGGCGTCCGAGGCGTCCAGGGCGCATGACTAGTTGGTGAGTAACTTGCCCCGGACGCCGCGAGTCGCGGGAGGAGCGGCCGGTCCGGAAGGGCCGGGGTTCCGGGGACCCCCGTGCACCGCGGCGACCTGCGCAACCTCGGCGGCCCGGACCGCCCCCAACCCCGGCCAGACCCGCCACCCCCCTCCTCCACCCGGGGGCTCCGGTTTCAGACCCTGTGACCCGGGCGGCAGCTGCCCAGGACGGGATAGGGGCGGGCGCCCGCCTCTGACCACGGAGGCTGCTGGGCTGGGGCCTCCCTTCCCCCAGTCTCCTCCTGGGTCCCCTGCAGATCCCCCGGATGCAGGTTTTGGGGTACAGAGGATCAGGAAGTCCCCTCCCAGCATCGTTCCTGGCTTCCTGGGTTGGTGGCTAGAGGGGAGCCCCAGTCTCCCAGTCCTGGATTCTGTCCTGCCCCCCCACGGAGCACTGGGGAGTTTGCTGTTTGGCTGTATCTTGTCTTTTCAGCTGGGCTGGGGGCTCCCCGGGGATTTGGACTCCGACTCCAAGGTGTGCCTCTGCCCTGGGGTGGGGGCTGAGGGGTTCCTCTCTGGTCTAGTGGGGAACTGGTCTCCCAGCCCAGGAAGCACCTGTCCACGCCTCACTTTTCCACAGAGGGCCCTACCCTGGGGCGTAATGGGTGAACGTGGCCGAACGCCCTGGGCAGAGAGGGCCTTGGCTTTCCTGGCCCAGTCCCAGGATGGAGAGGGCTTCCCTTGGCGTCCAATAACCAGGACAGTGAGAATGTTCACTGGGATGTCGCGGGCCACTTGGGTGCTCTCAGAGAGCCCTGTCCTCCCGCCCAGGGTGTTTGGGGGCTTCCCCCAGATGAAGAAAGACGGGGTCCTCTTGCCAGCGGAGTGATCCATGCTAATTCTCTTGCTTTGGGATGGAAGTTCTGCGCACGGTGCACCTGGCGGTGGGTCCTGAGGTTAGTCGCGCTTGGCCTCGCTCAGCCAGGCCTGTGGGACACTCACAGGCCCCCTCTCCCCCCAGGGACCAAGCCAGCGGCTCCTGCCACCCGTCTGGCTGCCGCTTAGAGACTTCCCAGCCCAGCCTGACCAATGTCCACAGCCAGGTGAGCTCCCAGCTCCCCCGCAGCCTGGCTCTGAGCTTCCGGGCGGGGCTGCGCGGCCCCCACTGACACCCTCCCCCCCTCCCCCCCCCCCTCCGCGCAGGGAGCAGCCCATCTTCAGCACTCGGGCGCACGTGTTCCAAATCGACCCGGCCACCAAGCGGAACTGGATCCCAGCGGGCAAGCATGCGCTCACTGTCTCCTACTTCTACGATGCCACCCGCAACGTCTACCGCATCATCAGCATCGGGGGTGCCAAGGTCCAGGCAGGGTCTGGGCGGGGCATAGGCACCAGGGGTCCTGGTGACAGGCCTTGCTGTTTGCCAAGGGGAATGGGAAACCCTGAGCCTTCCCGGGCCTCAGTTCCTCTCTCCTGAGATGGCTCAGGGCTCCAAGACCCTGACGCAAGGTGACGCAGGGGGCTTCATGTTTGTTATCAGTCCCATCAACCTTATACTTTGTTTTGCACCCCGACCCAGGCCATCATTAACAGCACCGTCACCCCCAACATGACCTTTACCAAAACCTCCCAGAAGTTCGGGCAGTGGGCGGACAGTCGTGCCAACACTGTCTACGGCCTCGGCTTTGCCTCTGAGCAGCACCTGACACAGGTGGGCCTGGGAGAGGAGTGGAGGGAGGAACAGGGCTGGGCCTAGGTCTTCTCCTCGGTGCACCGGCGGACCTGGGGCAGGTCCCAGGCCTCTATCTCCCTGCGGAATAGGCAGGCCGAGTGTGAGGAGCCAGAATGCTGGGTGTGGTGGCTCACAGCTGTAATCCCAGTACTTCGGGAGGCCAAGGTGGGAGGATCACTGGAGCCCAGGAGTTCAAGGCCAGACTGGACAGCACAGCAAGACCCCATCTCTTAAAAAAATAATTAATTAATTTAAAAATAAATTAGATGAACTGGAAGCCTATTCCAGGTTCCCTGGTTTGAGTCCCAGTTCTGTTGGCCACTTGCTCCAGTTTTGAATATACCTTACTGTTCTTTGGGGCATCAAATGAGTGCCTGGGCTGGGCTGGGCACCTCCCCACACGCCCCAGCAATACTGCATTATTCACCACCCTCTGCCATCTCCGTGCTTCCTTGTATTTTTTTTTTGTGGAGACAGAGTGTCACTCGGCGTCCTGGGTAGAGTGCAGTGAGGGTGGGTCACCGCAAGCTCCAGGTCCTGGTCTGTGAGCGATCCTTCTGCCTCAGCCTCCCGGGTAGCTGGGACTACAGGCGCTTGCCA
>CAUYRT010070049.1:0-10955 GCA_963574885.1 Lepilemur ruficaudatus
CAGAGAAGAGGCCACTGCGTGTTGGCGCTCTAAGACATGGACCCTAACTCGAGTTAGTTAGTAATAAACTCCTCTTGCTAATTGCAGCCTCAGTGACTTTGTCTTTCTGTTTGGTGGTACTGCGTCTCCCGATCTAACACCCTGGGGGGCCGTCTGGCCTGAGAGGCCTGAAGCCTGGAAGAAGGGTTAGAGCTGCCCTCCTCCCCCAACCCTAGCCCACTGCCCCCCTTCACCAGCAGCAGAGCCCACCTGAGTCTCCCCGAGGCTTGTTCTGGACCCAAAGTGGGTATGATATACTCACCATCTATTCCTATGTCTCATTGTCACCAGGGACTTCTTTGGCCCCTTTTTTTTTTTTTTTTTTTTTTTTTTGAGACAGAGTCTCACTCTGTTGCCCAGGCTGTAGAGTGCCGTGGCTTCAGCCTAGCTCACAGCAACCTCAAACTCCTGGGCTCAAGTAATCCTTCTGCCTCAGCCTCCCAAGTAGCTGGGACTACAGGCATGTGCCACCATGCCCGGCTAATTTTTTTACTTATATATTTTTTAGTTGGCCAATTAATTTCTTTCTATTTTTATAGTAGAGACAGGGTCTCGCTCTTGCTCAGGCTGGTCTTGAACTCCTGACCTTGAGCTATCCACCCGCCTCGGCCTCCCAGAGTGCTAGGATTACAGGCGTGAGCCACCGTGCCCGGCCCTAACTTGTTATTTAAAGCTTTGTTTTAAATTTAATGCTTCTAGTAAAAAACTAGATATGTTAAAGCTCAAGAATCATGAAGTAGGGATTATAGCTTTTAATTTTATAATTATAGGAGAATATATTTATGGGAGTCTTAGAGAACTTATAAATCAGACCACAGGAAATAGGATAATTATGAAATCCCTGGATATATGATAACTTTGTAAGCTATAAAATGATAGAAAAAGTCAGAAAGGAAGAGGTCAACAGATTCAAATATATACAATGCTACAGCAAAAGAATATAATTAAAATGAAAAGGAAAGCACAGCAGGAAAAATTTGTGGCACATATGACAAGATAATTAATTTCTGTGTTATGCTCAGAGGTCATACAGGTTGTAAGAAAGGCACACACAGGCCTGGCCTGTGGTCAGTGCTTCATAACTGTTGACTGAATGAATTCTCCAGTAGATAGATGGGTAAAAGACCATCACGTTATATCACAAAGTAAATAAATGCATGGAAAAACGTTTAGGCTCCCTTGTAAGCAAAGACAAGCATATTCAAACATCAACAAGGTACACTTTTCACCTGTTAAATCAACAAAACTACAAAAAGAAAACCTGACGTTAATGTGCTTTCCCTGAAACGGATATACACTTAAGTCATTGCTGGTAGCATTGCACGTTGGTACAAAACCTTTGGGAACATTATTTGGCAATATATGGTAAAAGTCACAAAGATTGGTATCATTTAATTCAGCAATCCTATTTTGGGGAATATGTTCTAAGAAACAAATCATAACTAAAGAAGAAAAAAGCTTTATGGCCGGGCGCAGTGGCTCACGCCTATAATACTAGCACTCTGGGAGGCTGAGGTGGGCGGATCGCTCAAGGTCAGGAGTTCGAAACCAACCTGAGCAAGAGCGAGACCCCATCTCTACTAAAAATAGAAAGAAATTAATTGGCCAACTAAAAATATATACAAAAAATTAGCCAGGCATGGTGGCGTATGCCTGTAGTTCCAGCTACTCGGGAGGCTGAGGCAGAAGAATCGCTTGAGCCCAGGAGTTTGAGGTTGCTGTGAGCTAGGCTGATGCCACGGCACTCACTCTAGCCCCTCACTCTAGCCCGGGCAACAGAGTGAGACTCTGTCTCAAAAAAAAAAAAAAAAAAAAGCTTTATGACTATAGGTATTCATTGCAGTGTTATTTATGAGGACAAAAAATTAGAATTAAATATCTAACAACAGAGAAATGGTTCATTTATTCAACAGATATTTTGGGTTAATTTCAGTTAAGATTATGATACATGTGTGTAGTAGAATTTCATGAATCTCTTTAAATTATAATTTTCATGCTTGCATAAACAATATGAAAGAATTTATATAATATAGTCTTACTAAAAATGCAGGATACAAAATTGTATATATGCTGTGATTGTAACCATGCAAAGTGGTATGTACATATGGACAAGAACTAGAAGGTACGTGGAGAAATGTAAGTATCACTCTATTTGAGGCTTTATTCGTGTTATGTTATTTGTACATTTTACCCTACATACATACTCGCTTAGAGGTTGAGAGCCTTCTGCTTTTACCTACTTCAGTTATTAAATTTAAAGAGTACCATGTCACAGGTAGGATGTTCCTGTCACACAGTAAGTGCTTAGTAAGTAACTACAAAACATGATGAGGACCCTGCCTATAGCCTAAACATGGGGTTCTGATGCTATAGTTCCTTCTTGCTTGTTTTGTTCCATCATCCTGAGCCACCATTTGTTTCTTTTTTTTCTTATTGTTTTTATTTTGTTTTTAATGGTTGGTAGAGGCATCTTTGTATCCCACATGATACCAAGGATAAATATTTGTTTCAGAGCTTTTAATTAATGCATAGCAGTGCCAGGAAGGGAATGAATCTTCATGTTTAAAGGTCCAGTGTCCACTTAAGGAGAATCTTAATGGACTTTAATTCAAGGATGTTGCTCATTTCATCTTCTGATTTCATTTAGATAAGCAACAAAAATTTACTTCAAGGTGGTGGGCTTCCTTGCAGTGGCCCCCTCCCCTTCAGCTGTATTCTCTGTTGCAGATATACTTGTTTTTCTGCTATAAGAATACTTTTCTAATTAGGTCAGTTACTTCATGTCTGTTTTTCTTTTTTGACATGGTTTCCTCTGGCTTTGGCACCACATATTTTCCCCATATGTCATTGCCTCTGGAGCTTCATGTTGCAATTCTTCAAGGGGGATGGAGAGGTTTTGCCTGCCCTTTGCTTCAATGAGTGTTCGTATTTCTTTTGGGCCTAGTTCTGTTTGGTTTTGTAGTCTTCAGAGTCAGTTATGTTTGGATACTTAAGTAAAAATAATGGTAAGTCAGAGATATGTCTGGCAAAGGTGCAGCACATTTGTTAAGGTTACTGGTTTATTTATCTCCCCTGTCTCTATGGTGACTAAATCTGGGTCTGGGATTTAATGGACTTAATTTTGACCTCTTGTTACATCTCCTAACTTATCCTAGCCTCTGATTTAGATGGAATTCATTTTCACTTGAGGAGAGAAACTGCTTCACTTACAAAAGGGATCCTAACTAGACTCTTGAAAAGTGGAATCTCTAGAGTCTTTGATTCTTATGCAGTCTTCAGTTGGAGTACATATTGCACTTATAAAGAAAGCTAAGATGTTGTGTAGAAGAACACACATGTACGCACAAAACATTACTAATGTCCCAAGGAGATAATTTTCCTTTCAATGATATAAAATATTGTTTAGTTAATGTGAATGAAGTCTCTGTGAGAACTTTTTATAAGAGAACCTTTTGTAAGAATATTAAATCAATGGGAACATTGATTGGACATTACTTTTTTATTTTTAGAAAGTATCTCTCCTATACTCATTATAGGATTACCAATTTACATGAATATACATGTTCAAACCATATTTCTTAGTTGAAGTGTATTGAACTGTGCCATAGAAGTCCACAATAAAGGTTGAATGTGACCAGGATTCCACATGGAAGAAGTGAGGTTTGGACATTGAAATTCAAATCTAGTGTTTCATCTATACCCAATTGATGTGAAATGAAGATCTCTAACGTAGCTAGAGTCAAACCATCTTGGACTTCAGTTGGTTCAAATGACCCCTTAGAGCTTTTTATCCTCTCCTATACGGTATTTTGAGACTTATAAAAATATTCCAGTTTTATGAAATTTAATAATTTATTCAAAATTGAGTCAGAGTGCTTTACTTTCTTTAAGGCTATTTTGTATACTGTGTTATTTTACTCATGGATAATTTATCTATTTACAAGTCCTTTCATCTTCTTCTTATCTGAGTTTGTCACATATGCGACATGTATGTGACGTGTCATATATTTGTCAAACTCACATATATGAATTTTATTTAAAACTAAAACAAAGGAGACAGTAGATGATTAATAAGGATTGCACAGAGGCTGAGGCAAGGGAAGCAATGTAAGTGTCCTTCCATCCTTACTCCTCAAGTATAAAATATTAGAGTTCAGATCTATCATCAAGTTCAATTCAAGTCCAACAGGAACTTGTGAAAACTTAATGCTTTTACTAAGATTTTTGAACGTTCTAAAAGCTCGGTGGATATGGAAGTTGTTTTAAAATTTTGTCCATCATCAACTCTTCTATTAATAGGATGAAGACTTGAGAAGCCAACAACAGATGCTCACTTGCAAAAGAGATCTGTGCTTGTGAGATGAATGTTGGATGTTCCTTAATCTCTGGATTTGAAACCTTGACTCACACATCTTGTAACTGTGAACTTAGAAAATTTATTAGATTAAGATCATAGCTAAATCATACAAATTTTATTATGGTCAGTATGATCAGCATAGCTGAGGTCAGAGCTTTAACGGAAAACACAATATTAAGGCCCGAAGCCCTTAATAATGCTCAAGAAGAAACAGCACTTTTATCACCATCATCATTATCATTATCATCATCATTATTATCCTTTCAACCTTATATGTTGAAAGCCCGGTGTGGTGAATAGTGCTAATAATAGTTATAATTTATGTATTCATTATTTCTTCTTTCATTGTTAATATTTCAGTTTCATTTAAATAGCTCTATGGATCAAATCGATTTAAAATAAAAAGTATGAAATATATAAAAATATATTAGAATAGTAGCCTCATTGTCCTATCAGCCAGATAAGCTTCACACTTTGCAGAGCCTCTCTTGCTGAAGGATATTGAATTCCTGGATAAACAGTTGGTTTCTTTAACAGTTCTTCACCTAAGTAGAAAAGCAATGGTCCATAGGTATTTCAGTAAGAATCTGTGGTCTTTGTGAGTCTGCGAACATCTCTTAAGCCATGTGATATGTGTATGCAGTATGGCCATTTACTACACATTGTATAGGGCTGTGAATTCATAATTTACTTAAGTTATTCTACATGTTTCTTTCCCAGAACCAGCTGTGGATGATAGTGAGGGTTTGTGTACGTAGTTGTCAGTGTATGTAGGCTAGGGGATTGATAATCCATGGTGTCTTTAGCTCTCTAAAGTGGTTCAAATGCTGACTAATTGGAGAGGATGAGTTCCACCCTTTGTATTGGGCTCAGGTGACAGGTTTGAAATGGGAAAACAGTACCACGTGCTCCAATATTTTTAGCCCATCCTTTATGTTCCTAGCTCTGCCCTCTGAACCATCAGTCCTCATAGACTTTACACAGGATCTTGACCTGACTCTTGATCTTCTCATGGACGTTTTCCATTTTTCTCACTAAGGCACCAAGGAGTAAAAGGTTTGGTTGGAGTTACTGTCCTAAATGATACTCTGCTTTCCCCAGGAAATGAAGCTTCTGGGGAGCAGGAATCCTGATGTTTTCCTCTTACGTCCTTCATATCATTTATTATTTAGTGCCAGAGATTTAGTAGGCATTTTTAATAGAGATACAATTGATTAAATGAGAGGCGTTGCATAAATTACAAACCATAGCATTATCATGGTATTGTACAGGACTATCTCGGGATCTTTGACTCCCTGTTCCTCTAATATTTGTATTCCTGACATCGTTGCAGGATATCCTTGAATGGAATAGTCTCCTACCTCATTTATAGCATGGCGTCATTTTCTCCCAACATTTGTAAAGAATTTTTTCAAACAAACAGAAAAGTTGTAATTACAGTGACCACTCATATTCCTACCATCTAGATCCTACAGTTAAACATTTTACTATATTTGCTTTATCACATATCCATCCATTCATTGGTCCATCTTAATTTTTTTGATACATTTCAGAGTAAGTTGTAGGCATCTCTGTACACTTTACCCCTAAACAGTTTAGCTTGCGTATCATTATGTGGTTTCAATTTTGACATTCTTAAAGCTGCTATCAGATTTGTTGAGATCCTGACATTTATTTTGCTGGTGGCTAAGGAGAGGTAGTAACTTGAATGTGAAATATGTTCAGTTTTCAGACTCTGGAGGGGTTTCCGTTTGTAACTAGTGGCAAGTATGCAAACACATCCATATCACTGCCCCCTCCCATTACATGGTTGCGTTATTTATACTGTTGAAACTTGGAGAGCCAGCCTAGGAAATACAATTGAGGGTCTTGTTTATATGAATGAAACTAGAGAACTAGGGGGTGAGGATAGTAAGGCAGAGGGTTAGAGTTTTACCTAATAAGGGGAGAAAGAGATTCAGGACCAGGAAGTTAACAACGTGTTACCACTTTCATACATGAAGTTGAGAGAGGATTTAGTGGCTGTTTATATTACTTAAAGGTCATGGGTTTAATAAACGCTAGGAGTACAAATTGAGTCCTTCTAGCCTAGTGGTTTTCATATTATATTCCATGGAACCCTAGAATTCATAGAAAAGTTTCAGAGGCTTCATTTGAATTAGATTTTCAAATGGTGTATTTCAAATAGTGTATTAGATTTTCAATAGTGTATTGAACTATTAAAAAAACTAATAAACAACAGACATACATAACTATGTTTTATAGTAAATTTTAACAACCTGGATAACACTTAATGATTGACTTTAAAATAAGTAAAGGTTATTCATGTCAACCTAAAATAAGATTTTGAGTAACACCTATCTGTCATCCATCAAAGTCAGGGTAATGTTTCTGTGTGGGAATAAAGACAAAAGATCTACAGTGGGGCCATTACGCTAAAGCCATGGGTGTTAAGACATTGGCCTGTGAAAGCTGAAGTTACATTTTGGTTTCCAGTTACCATGAGCACTTATCCATCTGTTATATTTAGATTTTTTTTCTGATACCTTTAAGAATCTGGAAACAGATGAGTATATGCTTTAAACTTGAAACGACCATAAAAGGGGAGAGATGGTTAGCAGGCTGGAGGCTGGCTTCCATGTTGTCCCTCCGATGGGGCTGTGTGGATGGATTAGGGAACCTTCAAAAAAGGTCTGTCTTGGCCCATAGCCCAAACTGCTCAGCACAAGTCTGAAAATGTATGTGTGCAATATTTGCATCTTGTTATGAGATTTTCAGGGCTTCTTTGATTATGCCTGAAAACCTTACTAAAGTGGGCTTGGCGTGTTTCTTTCATCTGGAGTCTGTGGTACTCACTTTAGTTCCTTCATTCCAGATTGTGCCAGATTCTGTGCCCATAGTCTGAAATACCGTTTGGAAGCCAATACCTGCTTGTGTGTAGTAACAGTCGATTTTTAAGGTTTTGCTTATCTGTATTTTATTTTCCTCCTATCATTTTATTAAGAAGATTCTCAAAGTTGAAATGATTTTGCAGTGACCACCAGTATACCCATAATCTAGAGTCTATCATTAACAACATTTTACTTGTTTTGTCACATATCTATCCATCTCTGTATCCATTCATCAATACATCTCATTTTTGGATGCATTTCAAAATGAATGTAGTAGATTTCACTACTTAATGTCATATATTTTATATACTTGGAGTCTAGCTTCTTGAACATTACACAAATGTGCCTAACTTGGCATAGAATGTTGTGAAAGAAGATGTAAAATAAATGCCCCAGTTTTACTGGGAAAAAAAATTAGGAGCTTTATTTTAGAAGTGACAGGTATTCTGGAATTCTGGCATGGAGTTGGAAAAAAATACTGGCTTATTTTTAAATTGGAACTTTTTTGTGACTTAGTCATTGCTGACCACTAATAAAGGGGGGGTACACTTATAAATTTTATTTTCATCAGAGGCAGGAGCCAAGTAACTTCCAGTTCTTATGGAGAGGCAGGATCATGTTTGAAAGTGTTATAGAGTGTTGTTCACTCCCACAAAATTGATTGCATTTGGAAGGTATAGGAGCAGTTACTTGAGGAGTAAATTGGTCTATACTGGATCTGATTCCCAACCCTGGTGTCAAGATGGTAAGTGCAAATTATTTTAAAAACAAACAAACAAACACTCTTTTTACAATTTGAATAGAGACAACAGGATGGGGATGAAAGGTTCCAGTGTATGGCTTTTGCCCCTGTTTATGTGGAAAGCACTCCCTGTGTTCTTGCAAAGCTGTGTTGTTGTTCCCTTTTATTCTCAATCCCCAGAATTGTGTCCAAACACTCTCCCTTGGCCCAGGGGCTTGGCTGGGTGTATTTCCTTCTGGAAGTCTTCACTAGCACTCTTGAGTTAGCTGGCAGGAGATCCTTTAAAAGCATTTCCAAGCAGTTTTTCCCACTCCCTATAGGGGCTAATCCTGCACTTTCCACTTCAGTTCCAGCTGCTTTTGCTTGGGTAGGAAAAGATTTCTGCTATGTTCCCAGTCTCTGTGTTCCCAGTCTCTGGATGGTCTAAGAAAATTTAATGTATAAGAACAAAATGTTAGGACAGAAAAACTTTAGGGCAGGGATTAGGTGGGGGATGTGGGTGGAAAGCTTGGTGATTACATATATTTAAAATGTGTCCGTAGAACATTAAATTTTAAAAAATAACATACAGGGAGTTGCAAGAAATTTTCTAGCCCCTTTAGACAGACATTACGACCCTTTAAAATCTGTAAAATGTCCTTTGTCGTTACTTAGGCGAAATAAAAAATAAAAATAAAATCCATAAAATATCCTTGGTATGATGGAATAACATGCCCTTTGGTCTCGGAAGTGACTATTAGGTTGCAAAGGTTTTGATTCCTCTACCACTAACTTGCTCTTTGATCTTGGAATGTGACTTACTTGTCCTGTGATTATTTCATAATCACCAATAATAAAACTGATTTATTGTATGTAGTATAATAGTTGAGTTTAAAAGTATATCTAGTTATAGTTTAAGTTTAGGAATATTTTATTAACATTTACATATTAACATTAGGCTTTCTAATCAGATTTAATTTTATTTGAAAAAAGTTGTTTTGCATATGAATATCTTCTGTAGTTCATATATATGGTACCACCTTTAATTACGATTGATTTTCTTACTGCAAAATGTGTGTTTAAAATACATAAACATTGATTAGACTTTGTACTTATGGCTACTAGGAAGGTGGAAAGTTTTCTAGATTTATGCTTAAGACAGGTGACAGTACTTGAGCTTCTATTCTTAGTTTGACCTCACCCCCCCTTTAGGCAAGACACTTAATCTTTTTAATGTCTCAGTTATCCATCTATAACACCTGTAGTCTTATTTCGTGGAAACAGTCCCTGCTTTATATTTGATAGCATTTGAAGACTTGATATAGAAGGTGGCAGGGAAGTTCAAATTATTATGTAGGGAGTATTTGTATGCTGAATGATAATCTTGACAAATTAGTAATTACTACATTTAGAAAGTTACAACTCTGGAGGGAATTGATATTTGATATTGTTGTCCTGTGTGTTCTAAGTTACCATCATAACAGTAGGAAAATAAACCCTTGCCTTGGCTGTGTTACAAAGGGATTAACTCACTTCTTCAAGTCCTTACTAAATCTCCAGCCCTTTAAACAACAGAAATAAAAAGTGTTTCTTATTTTATTTAATTTTTCCCAAATAAAAATCTTATAATTAACCTTGGCTTAGTTTTTCTTTTGTTGAGGGCTTTCCAAGTTATTTTCTTTGTAAAGAATGTAGGATAACCCATGTCAGTTACTTAGAGCAAATAAAAATACTCTGTACAGATATGTGGAGGAGTATGCTTTTGATTTTTAGATCAAAGCAAAGAACCAAGATTATATGGAGCTTGCTTATTATACATTTGTTCCCAGCTACTTGTGCCTTTGCAAAGAATTAAATATTAACCAAATACAAGAGGATTAAATAGCTAGACTCTAAGTAAAACTAAAATACCCATATTACCATTTTCTAAATGCTGATTCCTTAAAAGTTTGGGCTGACATAAGCAAGAGAGAATCCCTATCATGGAGATTGCTGGTCTTTTCACAATGATCTGCCACTAGATTTTATGGTGTATGATAAGCGTGTGTGTGTGTGTGTGTGTGTGTTGCAAAAATTGTGTGAGCCATGTGAAAAATTAAGTCCACTTGAAAAATCAGAATACACTACCTACTTGGGTACAAAGCTTGATTTTTATATATAGATATATATATATATGCACACGCATATATATTATTTTCTTTTACAAGTCTTTTGTATTATTTTTCACTTTACATGGTACTTGGACACTGTTTAATTTTTGTTCCTGACACAATTCTATAGGGAAAGCAAGACAGGTATTAATATCCCCATTTCGTAGATGAGGAAGAAAAATTAACTTGGCTAGTAAACAGCTCAGCAGAGTCAGAGATTATATCCGGGGTGTTTGATTCGGAGTCCAGTGCTCTTTCCTTCTGTTACAACACAATGAAGTCATCAAAACATTCACTGCTATTTTCATTAAATGAAAGCTTAAAATTAATTTAATTTTTATACTGTTATCTCAATTTAATTTTATGAAGTTAACTTTTAATCGATTTTCAACTTCCTAAAAGTATTTGAAAGTTAAATATCCCGTTTCACAACTCCTACTCCTAAATTAATCTCCTCTGTGTATTTCCTAGCCCAGTATGATAATTTATATTAATATATAGGCTTTAGCATTTATTTGCGAAATCAAATGAGTAGACAGTTAGAAAGAGACTTAAAATTAATTAGGTTTTGCAATTCTTATAATACTTTTGGTTTATCATACTGAATTGCCCCAACACCACAACTGGGCATCCTTGTGTTAACATCTAATAAAAATATTGGCCGGGCGCGGTGGCTCATGCCTGTAATCCTAGCACTCTGGGAGGCCGAGGCGGGTGGATAGCTCAAGGTCAGGAGTTCAAGACCAGCCTGAGCAAGAGCGAGACCCCGTCTCTACTATAAATAGAAAGAAATTAAT
>CAUYRT010070050.1:0-21042 GCA_963574885.1 Lepilemur ruficaudatus
CCAGTTGCTGTAAAAGTGTTTTCCTTTGCAAACCGTCAAAATTTTATCAACGAGAAAAACATTTACAGAGTGCCTTTGATGGAACATGACAACATTGCTCGCTTTATAGTTGGAGATGAGAGAGTCACTGCAGATGGACGCGTGGAGTATTTGCTTGTGATGGAGTATTATCCCAATGGATCTCTGTGCAAGTATTTGAGTCTCCATGCAAGTGACTGGGTAAGCTCTTGCCGTCTGGCTCATTCTGTGACTAGAGGACTGGCTTATCTTCATACCGAATTACCAGGCGGAGATCATTATAAACCTGCAATTTCCCATCGAGATTTAAACAGCAGAAATGTCCTGGTGAAAAATGATGGAACCTGTGTTATTAGTGACTTTGGCTTGTCCATGAGGCTGACTGGAAATAGACTGGTGCGCCCAGGGGAAGAAGATAATGCAGCCATAAGTGAGGTTGGCACAGTCAGGTATATGGCACCAGAAGTGCTAGAGGGAGCTGTGAACCTGAGGGACTGGGAATCAGCCTTGAAACAGGTAGACATGTATGCACTCGGACTCATCTATTGGGAGATATTCATGAGATGTACACACCTCTTCCCAGGGGAATCTGTACCAGAATACCAGATGGCTTTTCAGACAGAAGTTGGAAGCCATCCTACTTTTGAGGATATGCAGCTTCTTGTGTCTAGGGAAAACCAGAGACCCAAATTCCCAGAAGCCTGGAAAAAAAATAGCCTGGCAGTGAGGTCACTCAAGGAGACAATCGAAGACTGTTGGGACCAGGATGCAGAAGCTCGGCTTACTGCACAGTGTGCTGAGGAGAGGATGGCTGAACTTATGATGATACAGGAAAGAAACAAATCTGTGAGCCCAACGGTCAATCCAGTGTCTACTGCTATGCAAATGAGCGGTAAGACCTTGACGGGTTTGGCATCTAACAACCAGCATTAGAAACTGAGACCAAACAAAGAACAGGAAATAAATACTGTTGATCAGTCTAAAAAAAAACAAAAAACAAAAAAAAAAAAACAAAAAAAACAAAAAAACAAACAAAAAAGCTTGGTTGGTATAGTGGCTTTGACAAAAAGAGGTAGTTAACCATTGACTACACCTTATTATCGTGTTTGTCGTGGGTTTTGTATAGTATTCACGTGTTCAATGTCATGTGATACACTGCGTTGTGACTGACTGTCGTCCTCATCAAAATACGAAGTGCACGCCACTAATGTTCGTGGACATCGTTATCACCCATCTTGTTTCTTTTTACAGAATTCAACAAGCCCACCTCTGAAGCTCTCCAACGTGGAGCGGATTACCAACATGCAGATTTTGATTTTGTTTTGTATCTTAATTGCCATGTCTCTCGTGTGCTCCGTGGGTGCAGCCGTCTGGAATCGACGGCACTCGGGGAAGGACTGGTACCTCGACCTGAGCTGTAAGCGGTAGAGTGCTTGCTGCACTTACTTTATCAAAACACACGTTTGCTTTGCAGTCGGTCTTGATTTGTGGAATTTCCTGTTGTTTCTAAAGAGAAGACCTTGTTGCCAGGATAGCTGGGCATTTAATCTTTATTTTTCAGTGAGATTTCCAACAAATGTAAGTAAAATTTTTGGAGTCTCTAAAATTTTCAAATCCTTAAAAATATAATAAGCACTGCATAGTAGTATAAAATATTCACTGACTATAGCCACTAACATGATATACATAAATGAAAACTATTCTTTTGCAATAATTTTAACATGAATGGTTATATGGTAAAGAAAGTAGATCCAGTATGTGTGGAGGATGTAATAAAATACACATACCTACAAACACGTACATATATATGTATACCTATATTTCAGTAAAATGTACCAAAAAGTAGTTCACATAATTTAAAAATGTTTAAACTGAGCACACTGTGATTTGAACTCAGTAATGCAGTGAGTGCTGCGTTAAATGGTCATCTTGTCCTGGAGAAAATGCTGTTAAATAGTTTCCTTGGTCAGGTGCAGTGGCTCATGCCTGTAACTGTAGCACTTTGAAAGGCTGAGGTAGGAGGATTGCTTGAGGCCAGGAGTTCAAGACTAGCCTGTGCAACATAGTGAGATCCATCTGTACTAAAAATTTTAAAAATTAGCCAGACATGGTGGCCTGTGCCTATTGTCCCAACTACAGAGGAGGCTGAGTGAGGCAGGAGGATCGCTTGAGCCCAGGAGTGTGAGGTTGCAGTGAGCTATGATGATGCCACTGCACTCTAGCCTGGTCAACAGAGTGAGGCCCTGTCTCAAAAAAAAAAAAAAATTAATAATTCCCTTTTGGAGCATTTATCCTTTTATTACTGTGGTATTAATCCCCACCCCCCACCCCCTGATATTTCTAGGAAGTGAGTTTGCATTTCTACCTGATAAGTACTTAGCCAATAAATACTTAATTTCCAAAAGTGTGAAGAATTCCAGTAAGATCTTGTGGCAAAAACTGATTTTTGAAGTTTTTTTATTACATTCATTTATTTAACTTTGGAGCCATTCCGAGTTATTTTTATAGTTGTTGATTTATTATTTCAGCATGAGAACTGATACTTCTACCATCAATTTGTTTCTTCACATACTTTACAATATATTTGGCGTAGCTGTTTTATTTTCATTATTGAGAAGGAAGAGTATAATTTACCTAGGATGGAATAGTGCTCACACAGTCTGGATTGTTTTTGAAGCTGCTGTTCATCTGTTTGCTTTTAAAACATGGTTTCAGCTGGAGGTGCTTGTAAGAATTCATGTAAAAGTAATTTACCCGGTTGAGATTTTACATTGTAAACCCTCAGTGACATCCTTAACATCTCTGAACTTCCTGTTTAGAACTGGGTTTGCAATACTTGATGCTACTTTCACTTTTTAGTACTATTACACAGTTTTTTAACTGGATTAGCAATGTATGGAACACAAATAATGCGGTTCCATCTTGACAGATGTATTTGAGAATTACGTTATTTTATCAGAAAAATGTTCCTCCCCACCTGTCTGGGTATGCTATGTAATGCGGAAAATTCTTATGCTAAATATGCAAATATTAAAACTGCAAATGACATTCTTCCCACTTCTCCCAACAGATGGTGGCGCTAATAATTTTGGACTGAATTTCTTGACCTTCATCATCCTTTTCAACAACCTCATTCCTATCAGCTTGCTGGTTACATTAGAAGTGGTGAAATTCACCCAGGCCTACTTCATAAATTGGGTAAATATGAATTATTATTTGTCAGCACCGTACGCAAACATTTTGTGTTTTTTCTTACAATGGGATCTTTTGGTCTCTCAGGGAGAAAAACGCTTAATTATCTCTACCTTTCTGAATACGAGATAACATTTTAGAGCCTAGTGGAGTTATAACACAGTCCCTCACTTCAGACACACACCAAGGCAGACACCCTGGGGGACATAGGTCTCTAGGGCAAGAAACCTATTTTGGGATATGTAGTGGTCGTTGGGGAAGGAGAATCATGAGTTTGGAGTTATTAATAAAATGTTTGGATTGTGGTTCTGGTATTATAATTTACCAGATGTGTAAAACTTGCTTAAGTCACTTATTTGAAACTAACACAGGAATGACAAAACGTGCCTTCCCTGCGTCTCATAGTAGTTGCGTGGATCAAGGAATCTCTTGACACGCCAAAGAGCTTCGTAAATAGTCAAGCGCTCTACAGATAATGCCGTATTTGCTGCTGGTAACAACCCGCTTATCCATCGTGTGTATGCACCTGTGCAGTTTATTTTTCCACACTGAACAATTTCAGCTGTGCTTAAATTTTTCTTCTTAATTGTTTTCTTAAATATTTTTTAATATTGGAGACATATGTTGGACCTTTATTTCGTAAATGTTTTTAATGAAATATGTTGTTGTTCTTATAGAATACGCACGATAGCTGAGCTCAGATATAAAAAATAAAATGATTGACTAGTTATTTGACTGAATTAAATAAATCCTCTGGCCCAATCTGCCAGAAAGTTTAATGTTTCTTTTATTTTGAGAAACTTCGGTGTTCATTTTGACGTTGCTTTCTTTTCATGTCGTTTTAAAGTCTGTTGATATGCACAATATTAGAACTTTAAAAAATACGATTGATGATACTTTTGCAACTGCTCACTAGCTTCTTGTGATGAATGATAGCTGCGGATGTAGCTCACTCCATGTAGGACATACGTTGAAGAACAATTGTGTAATATTAATAAAATTTATGCAAATACAGTTAAAAGGTATTGAAGTTTCTTACAGCAATAATAAGGTAACTCATTGTCAAGGTCTAATGACTAGTTGATAGCTTTATTTTTTATTTGGATTTTCAAAAATAGTATTTACTTCAAATAATTATCTGATTTTAGCGTTGGATAAATCCAGCAGGCTCATGCTTTTCAAGGACCTTTCTAATATACAGAGATTTTATAACGTCCTTGACAGATGGACAGGGAAGGTTTGCAGGCTTCCCTTATAAGACAGCTGTATAATGAGATTAGTATCTGTTTTTACTCATTAGTAAATGAGATTAGTGTTGATTAAATGAGATTAGTAACTGTCTTCTTTTGATTCTTGTTCTGCTCAATGGATCTTTTATGAAAATGTTTAATCTGGTTTTTGAATGATAGCCTTGCAAAATATCCCAGCTCAGCCATCATGCCTATTCATTCTTTTATCCTTTTTTTTTATTATTTCAGAATATTATGGAGGTACAAATGTTCTGTTTACATAAATTGCTTTTGTACCATTTGAGTCAAAGTCATAAGTGTGCCCATCACCTAGATAGTGAGCATTGTACCCATTAGGTGTGAATTTACCCATCCCCTTCTCTCCCCTCCCGCTTGCTTAATTTCCAATGAATGTTATTTCCATATGTGCACATAAGTGTTGATCACTTAGTTCCAATTTAATGGTGAGTACATGTGGTGTTTGTTTTCCCATTCTTGTGATACTTCACTTAGAAGAATGGGCTCCAGTTCCATCCAGGTTAATACAAGAGGTATTAGTTCACCATTTTTTATGGCTGAGTAGAACTCCATGGTCTACATATACCACACTTTATTAATCCACTCGTATATTGATGGGCACTTGGGTTGTTTCCACATCTTTGCAATTGTGAATTGTTCTGCAATAAGCATTCAAGTGCAGGTGTCTTTTTTTCCTTTGGGTAAATACCCAGTAGTGGGATTGGTGGATCAAATGGTAGTTCTGTTTTCAGTTCTTTGAGGTATCTCCATACCATCTCCCACTACTTTCCATAGAAGTTGTGCTGTTGCACTAGTCTGCAGTCCCCCAGCGGTGTATGAGTGCTCCTATCTCACTGCGTGCACGCCAGCATTTGTTGTTTTGGGAATTTTTGATAAAAGCCATTCTTACTGGAATTAAGTGATATCTCAGTGTAGTTTTGATTTGCATTTCCCTGATAATTAGAGATGTTGAGCATTTTTTCATATGTTTGTTGGCCATTATTCTGTCTTCTTTTGAAAAGTTTCTGTTCTTGTCTCTTGCCCACTTTTTAATGGGGTTGTTTGATTTGTGTCTTATTCTCCCTAACTAAATGTCCTTCTCCCGAACTAAATATCCTCCATCTCCTTTCATTGTTCATTTCATGTTATTTCCAGATTAATCTCCATTCTGATCATGTCTCTTCTCTAAACATAAACCAGTTGGTTAGTATCTCTCTTAAAACATGGTGCTTAAACTCCAGAAGGAATACTGATGAGTTCAAAATACAGACGTGGGAGAGATCAGCTTTGATTTAGATTTCACCCTTTTCATTTGAGACGTGAAAATCTGTAAACTACAGCCCTGACTTGTTAATATAATACTCTATAGAAAGTACTGATTTTGTAGGATAATATATTTAAGTCTCAATGATTATTGGGCACAAGGCAAGTACAAATAGATACAGAAACTATACATTTCTGTTTGGCTTTTGCAAAGTGCCTTTGTTTTACTTTCAAGTTACATACAGTGCAAGAAACTTGGCCCAGGAAGTACAACCGATAGAATTTCTTGGGTGATTTTTCCAGTGGTTCAGAGACCTAATTGTTTGAGCAATATTTAGTTGCTGATATCTAGCTCATACCGTTAAACACTTACATCGTGTCAGACACTGTCGGAATCATTTTACGTGTGTTAACTTATTTAATGCTTGGAATAGGACATGTGTAGAGAAAATGGAATGACAGTAAACCTAGATGGCCTGATTCCTAGGCGGGCACTAACCACCATGCTGTTCTGCCCTTGCTGTGAAATATAATATTCTATGTTGAGTACTTTCAGAAAAATCAAGTGAAATGGTACAGGGATGACAAGAAATAAGAGTGATTACATGTATAACTCACCAGTTAAACAGTGACTTATTAAACAATGAAGGTATTAATTGTATGAATTATTTTCTTATAAAATTTCACCCAATTCCTTATTACCAGTTGTATTCAATGATTTTTTTTTTTTAAGGATCTTGACATGCACTATGAACCCACAGACACAGCAGCTATGGCTCGGACGTCTAATCTGAACGAGGAACTTGGCCAGGTAAACGCCGTTTCTTGTTGATATTTGATGAATTACATAGAAGTCAGACTCTGAGGAATATCTGCCGAACGCGGCAACTTCAAATGAATGGGCGGCTCCTTATTTTCCATTATTTGAATAATCAGCATAAATATATTCATTAGTGAGTGAGTAACACTTTTCCTTTTCAGTAAATGAAGTTTTAAAAACACTATCGAAAGCAGATTTTGCTCTCAGTCCAAGGTACTTAATGAGCCTAGAAATGTCCCTCAGTACATGGTCTGATTAGTATGTAAAATGTTGGCTGTTTTTTACATAGAGCATTAGAATTGTTCATAGCTTTCAACCAAGAAGCAAGAAGTTCAAGTTCATCAGTGAAGTTGTGTGAGTCTAGTCAAATAGGAATTTTATATTTATAATTCCTACTGTGTTCACATACGTGTATATTTATAATCCATTTACACATGCTAGCTGAAAAAAGATGTTTCTGTACCATTGCCATATTCCAACTCTTACTCTTCAAATAGCATTTAGTCCAGAATTATCCTTTTTCTTACAATTCAGATGTCGTATGAAGTCGATCGCACAAGCTATCACCAATTCTACAATTGCTCGTTATGCTGAGAAATGTTGATAGGTTGATTATGTTTTAATGCTCCATAAATGTTGAGTAGTGGTAATGGCACTTTTTAGTGGAAATTCAGACAGTATTAAGGCATATTTCTATGTAACGTGATTTTCCTAATATGTTGACAGTCTTTAGTATTCATAATGAAATGATTCATTGCTAAAATACCAAAAAAAAAAATAGCTGGATGTATTCCTCGATGAATGTGCAGAAAGTATTCGGTTAATAGCTTGCATTGTGCCCCTACGATGTAACACAGGTGATAAAAAGTATAACTTAAGGGATTTTTTTCTTCTATAAAAGACTGGCTTAAAAAGAATTCCGAAATGTTAATGAGAAATGTTAAACTCCTTTCCAGGTTAAATACATATTTTCTGACAAGACCGGCACTCTGACGTGCAATGTCATGCAGTTTAAGAAATGCACCATAGCAGGAGTTGCCTACGGGTGAGTTTTTTCTCTTTAATTAGAATATGAAATACATATTTAATTAGTGCTGCCATTTTTTTTTATATTTGAGAGTTCTTATTAGAGGAGAATTGTGGGATTTTTTCAATCTAGAGAGCAGATATTTTAATTTCAGGATACCTGTACATTTCACGTTTTGTAGTTTGCTATTGTCGTCACTTGGGATGACTGTTGGACCCTGCCCAGTGTTCGGTGTTGCCGAAGGTCTCTCTGGCCCTGGTGATAAGGAGCAAATAGGTCCCTTTACGAGACCAAAAAGTTAGAGCTCAGCTTGGGCGTGGTGAGAACATGCACTCAGGCTTCGGACAGTTTTCAGTTAAAATGGTATTGTCTCTCTCACGGTTATCCCTTTGACTTATTTCTTTTACCATCTCTCCTTTTTGCAGTCACCGAGCAACCTAAAATTCTGATGATAGGAAGGAGGTAGAGCCATGAAACTCTTTAGTCTGGAGGGTAAAGAATATCGTCAGAGCCGTTTGTCAGGCTGTCGACGTCCCTGCGCACGTGCATGCTGAGCACCCACTTGATTTGTTTCTGACCTCCAGGAGTGCTCCCCTAAACGGTCCAGGAGCCTTCTTTGGAATACGTTGTAGGGTCATGTGAGAAAGCTACCACGCTTTCTGCGAAGGGCATCAAGAGGTGAAACGCTCTCCCGGTTGGTTAACTCTGGCCTGTCATCAGACGTCCCAGCTGTCCCTGTGTGTCTGCGGTTGAGCTCGTCAGTGTCAGCCTCCCAGTCCCCCGAGCAGCAGCGCTCGCTTCTGGGTTTCCTGCCTCGACCCCGCTCTTCCACACTCCCTGTCTCCAGGCAGCAAGCCAGGATAAAAAAGAGCGTTGAATTTTCAAAATGCCCTAGTTAAAATGATAAATCACCATTTCATGGAAGTGTTGACAGGTGCACGGATTACTCCCAGATACCCTTGTTCTTTGGGTTAAGAGAGGGAGACTGAAAATGCCTTCAAACTGTGTGTGTAAATGAAGTTGCAGAGACAGTCGATTGGCTTTTTCAGACTGCAGAGACAGGCTGTTGGCTTAAGGAGCGTGCTCATCATTTCCTGGGCTGGATGCTGTTTGGCATCTTCCTTCTTTATTTCAAGATCTCCCAATTTCCTTAGACCCAGGAGGCTCTCCTGGCTCTTCCCAGCTCCGTGTCCACCCTACCCCCACCCTACCCAACCACAGCCAGAGCAGGGAGCGTCAGCCACACTTCCTGACGCCTTGTGTGCTCATATGTTTGCCCGTAATTCTCCCAGAGGAGGAAAGACAAGGTCTGTTGTGATTCCAGAGTTTGTTGTGCCGTCAGATTTATGGTGATGTTTGTTTTTACACGCATTCTGCGTTCATTTGTAAATAGTAGTCTGCGGTGGCCTGTTGAATAATTATCATCCTTTTTTACTTTGTCTAGTTTTTGATTCAATAAGCAAGTTCTTCAAATTAGTAATTATTGATTATGAAACTGTCAGAACAGAAAACTAAAATTAGATCTAGCCTCTCTTCTGAATTTTATCAGGTTGTTTCTTTTCCTGGAATAAATAGATCTTTGAACACTTCTGGGCAGTAGTTCTGAAGAGCCATTCCTACGTCTGTTGGTGACGTGACTATTAACAGCTGATGCCGGATAGGGTGGGTTTGAGCTAAGGTATTGCCATCATTTAGATTGAGTTGCCAGTGAAACAGATTTCCTCTTGGAGAAATAACATTTCTTAATAATAAGGCATGAGTTCTAGCTTTGTCTTGAATTCACCATGTGACCCTAGACAATTTCTTTTCAGATATTTCCAACTTTTTAAAATGAGGAATCGTGAGACCAGATGATCTCTAAGGTTCTATTCCAGATATGAAATCTAACATAAGGTTTAGAAATAAAAACCAGAAGTTCTCTTGTTTGCAGATTTTAACTGTGTAAACCAAAATATGTTTTCTCTTTGGATATTGTATCATGTTTTCAAGAATACCAGAAGCCACACAGAGTAAAGCTAGTTGTTAAACTGCTCACAGTGATCACGTGTTGTTGGTGTGTGTGCTTTTAGGTACCCTTAACCCTGATTGAGTTTTTGATCGACCTCCCCTCACCCACACATCCTGGTTGAGGGTTGGATTGTCAGCGTTGTGGAGAGCTGCTGCGATCTGACAGTTCTGGAGAAGCCATGACCACGTGTTCACAGGAGCGGGGAACACAGCATCAATCCCCTTGCTGTGGGGATTTCCTCTGGGCACTCTTGGCTGATAGAACCCAGACAGGGAAATAACGTGGTTTTGCTAACCCGGAAGAAAGCAAGGTGTTTATCCCCCTACCCCGAAGGCGGTAACAAAACGAGAGAGTCCCACAGACTTTCAGATACCAGCAAAGACCTTCGGGGTTACAGGTTCAGAGCTAATTTGTCCTCTGCATTTTTAAGCAGTAAGGTAGAGCTTAGTTTTACCCTAGATAGAGTCAAAGGTGAGTTCTGTTGTGCTTTATGAGCTAGAAGAATAAGACTTGAAGTGTCCCTGATAGTATAATCTTGAGCTAGGTGCAAGGCAGCACATACGCTAAGATTGGAAAGATACAGCGAAGGCTCGCGTGGGCCCTGCACAAGGACGACATGCAAATTCACAAAGCATTCCGTATTTGTCTATCTGGGTAATGGGCCATGTAACCAAAAACATTTATACCCCGTGATACTTGAAATAAAAAAAAAAATTTTTGTAACAGAAAAAAAAAAAAACGCAGCTAGTTCTGTGTATTCCACAGGCTTATAAGAAGATAATAACACTTAATCATGCTTCTGCATTTAATTTTAGTAAATTTTCTCTCATTTCCCTTAACCTTTGCCCCAAATTGGATTCATGATGGACAACAAAATAAAACGATATGGACACAGTTGCCGAGAATGGTTATTTTGTAGAGGTCAACTTTGTGGTAGGGATCCACTGTACTTTAACTTGTTAGATTATTTTATTAGATCTTTATAGGGGATAATTGTAGTTGAATGTAAGTGAATTGTGCTATCACTTATAAATTATTACAAACTAGACATTCTACTGTAAACATTTATTATTAAAGTATCACTTCAGCAAATTGCTTCCCGTAGGGAATAAGTCAGTTTTATCACAGTTAGTTGAGTGACAGGAATAGCGAGAAGCTTCTGGGTTCAGTTGTTAGGGTCATCAACACAGCATATTCAGAGACACAAGCCTAGGCACCATCTTACTGGCCAGGTTAGACCCAACTATGAGAATGAGCTGGCTGAGGCTTAACAAGTTATAATCTCTGATGCTTAAAAGAAAACATTTTGTTAAGCAAACTAAACAGTACTTTTTTGTGAGCAGGACATTTAATTGGTATTAAAAACATCATTTACATTTTCCTTATGTGAAAAAAAAGTTCTTAAAAGCAATCTTTATATATAAATATAGTATATTACTAGCTTTACTTGATAATATTTTGTGTAGCAGTGTGTTTGCTGAAAGGATCAGTTACTTCTTTAATGCTGAGAAAAGATTCCCCATGGGAAACTTGACAATTGCAATACTTAGCCCCAACGTCCAGAGTATAACCCCCAAGTGTGTCTCCCTGCTTGCCATGACCGGTGATGAAGGTCAACGTCATTCGTTCATTTACTCACATACCTGTCCAGTCTCCTGTGTGCGTGGCACTTTGTCAGATCATGATGGAGATGAAATAATCAGCCTAAGTTCACATCGTTCCCTCCCTCCTAAAGTTTACAGTTTAATTGGGGGGTAATGGATGTTAAGTAATCATGTAGACAAGTATAAAATCATAACACAGTGCAAAAGTCTCCATGAGTTGATGGTGGGTGGATCTAACCTAGGAGGTCAGGGAATGGTCCCTGAGGAAGTGACACTGGGGCTGAGATCTAAGAATGAACTTGATCACATGCGGAACTTACCAGATGGATCCAACAGCACTGACACGTACAGAGGCAAATAGCCAGACAGCACGTAGAGCCCAGGGCTGCTGGAGCAGGGATCAGAAAACTTGCAGGCTCAGTGGCAGGTGTGTGCGGGTCACCTGCTGCTCATCACACTCTGGAATGACACTCGGCATTCTGCCAGGGCAGTACCGGAGTCTGGGAGGGGGACTCTGACCCTTGAGCTCTGGGGCTTCCAAGCTGCATAACTCGGAATGCCCCAGTCCCCACCCTGGTGTGAGAGCAGGGGCTGGGGCCCAGCCCAGTGCAGTCGGTAGGACTTTGCACAGGGTTCGTTGCTTGGGTAGTACCGGGCCCTCCCCTGGCACAGTCCCCAGGGGCTGAGGTCCAAGCCTTGAGGTTGATCAGAAGTGATTGCTTCAAACACGGGGCCGCAGCCAGTTTCCACAGAGCCTTGCAGCGTGCCAGCTCCTTTTCTGGGAGGCCAGCCCACAGAAGGCTCGGTTGGCCCTTCCTCTTAAGCACACACAGAAGCCCTTTGGCAGGAGAGAGAACAGTGAGTTAAAAGGGACCGCCTGGCTGTGATTGGAGCGGTACAGCGGGAACTGTGCTGGGAGCAGTGTGGTGTTTGGGAGGTAGAAGCGTCACCCTGGAATGATGAGGTCCCCGCCCTGGCTGGGTTGATGAAAGGGTAAAGAGAGAGGAGTGGACGTGTAGGGGGTGAACGGATCTCACGAGTTTTCAACAAGGTTTGTTGTGTGTCTGTCAAAGACAGCAATGGCTTTGCATTTGTAGTGAACTCGGAATTTTAACACCCTGACTGCCGTGTGGGGTGTATTTAACTCAGGCTAGTTTTGAGCCTGGGGCCTCATGAAGCAAAACCCTGCAGTTGAATTGTGAAAATCTTACTTGTTGATGTTCTTATTGTTACAATTAATATATACAATTTAATTCTAAAAACATGGATTGAGTTACATATAGCTCATGCACAGAAGACAATAAAAAACAATCAGAAAAGATTGTTTTAATAAAACACTATGTCCCCAGGGGAAAAAAAATATTTTTTCTAGTGTATGTCAGTCAGTGTGTTAAAACTCTAGCTATACCTAATAAACTTAAAGGAAAAATACTGACTGGTCACACATAATGAAAGAAATGGGAAGTAGGAAAACCTGCTCTGTCATGTAGCATGGACCATTTCCACCTGAATGCACGACTGGCTGGTTAAAATGAAATACATCCCTTAGACTTTCCTAGTGCTCCGATGAGCTAATGGATGAAATTAAAGAAAGTATTGATGAACATGTTTTCTGTTTGTGATAGAGAATAGTTCAATGAGTGAATTATGGTTCAAGTGAAAATTGTTGAGTATCAGTTCATCTTTTAAAATGTGATTCCATTGAATTATAAAAATGCAGTTACCTTTTACTTTAATGTACCTGTTTAAGGAACCATCATCTCTCGGTAGCCGGAGTTGCCTCTGAAATCTATTTAGCAAATTGTATCAGTATGATAGTTTGTTTCTAGGTATGAGCGTGTTTGTTTCATTAAGACACTTTATTGAATGATTATACAATACGTAAGATTAAGTTCCATTGACTTTAGCATCAATTTAAACTGCTAAGTTCAAATGTTTCCTACTGAATCCTGAATTTGGTGCATAGAATGAATGAATTTTGTGGTGAAGAGGCAAGTTGGCTCCCAGTTACAGGAAAACTTCGCAAGCCTGCTTAGTAACCATAAATCATCACGTTCTACTTGCTACGCTAACTGCCATTCCTTCGGATCCAACTAAAAGTTCATCTTCTTAACTTTTTGGAGTTCTGTCTTTCAGTATTTCCCTTATTCCTGGTTTTTATGTTCCGGCCTTTCTGTGATTGTTTTTCCTCTCTCTCTGTCTGTCTGCTTGCTTCCCAAAGCCATGTCCCTGAACCTGAGGATTACGGCTGCTCTCCTGATGAATGGTAAGCGGCCTGACCGTTTCTGTATCCTCACTGTCTTTAAAGGTTTGCATCGTGTGATTTTTTTAGACACATTTCACTACTTTTGAAAGAAAAAAAAAAGCATCGCTGACCAGGTAGGATGCCAGTGTTATCAAGGAGGTATTTCTTGTAGTCTGTTAGATATCCTTGATTTTCTATTGAATAACCTTTAGTCGTTTTAGAAACATGTAAAGGTTAGACTTGCTAGAGTTTCACAATATTGATCTATAATTAAGTCTAACGATCCATCCCGCCCCTGGGCTGTGGGCTGCCTGCGACTTCAGCTCCAGGGGCCGAAGCTGTCCCAGGCTTCCTAGCTCAGCAGCGCCACCTGCTGCCGGCACGTGTGCGCTCCGCAGAGCCGCAGACAGACGCTGCGCCGCAGTGGGAATTCCCTTCCACGTTTCTTTCATTTTTCCAGTAAGTCTGGAGGCTAGAAAATGAACATTATTTAAATGAAATGTCTGAGACAAGTGTTGGAAAACCATGCTACCAAGGACTAGAGTTAACTTGAATCTATTTAATTTTAGAATTGTTAAAGACAGCATTTTGTAAGTTTAATTTCACTACTTACGGTTTTTTTTTTTTTTACTTTAAGATCCACCCCCTCCATGGATTTCCATTTTCATCTAGGAATAGTATACGTCTGTTTTGCTATTTTTAAAATTCATCGTGATTTGGTGGCAAAGGAAGTTTCAGAAAACAGGTTCTTTTGATGTGAATAGAGAATGTTGAGAATTGATAGGTGGTTACATTTTATTTTGGGATTTCATGTGTATTTTATGATTAAGCCACATTTCCAGTAGGCATTGAAGTTGAATAGCAGCGTTTAATATTTTTCAACAGGGTATTTATTTCAGTAAAGTGGGGATTTGGTAATAATTTTCAGTAACCCTCCATACCTAGGGTTAATGACCGAGGCAGCCATTTGGGTCGTGTGACAACCAGGGAGTGCTCACATGCTCATTGGTGGAGTGTCATACACCTACACGTGACTAGATAATTTCAAGTATTTTTTAAATGTGCCGAAGCATCTTATTATTGGTGGATGATTCAAGTTTAATGTTTTATATATTCCTTTTTATTTAATCCTTTGAGAATGTAGTTAAAATTTTGACTGTATCTTATTTGTTGCTTTTCTGCACCGTTCACATAATTCTGTTAATTTTAAACATTGTTCATTAGTGTAGAATTGATACACATTTTCTGTAAAAAAGATAACTGAGTTACTCTTAACAGAAGAGAATTACTTTTACCATATTCTTCTTAAGATTGGACGGAAATGTTTAAAATTGGTATTTGTTTGCTCAGATCGTTTAAAATATCCTACTTTCCATAGGGGTTGCTTCCAGACTTTAATGACTGTTGGAAAGAGGAGGTTATTTTATCTAGTTTAATAAATTCTTTTTTTAACCCTTTTGGAAAATTCTGTATTTGATATTCTGAACTAGGTAACTCCAAAGAAAAAAATGTCAGCTTTTTAATAAATTATACATTTTCACTTGTACTTACATAAAAATTTAGATATTAATGATTTTTATAAAAAGCACTACGGTAGAAGGCTTTTGCCACCTTTATAATAAAATTAGCTTTATTTTAAATACATACTTGACTACTTCGTCTATAAAATAATTACCTGTAGGCCTGCAAAGGTGAAAAAAGAGCTGTTTCTTGAGCTTCTGTGTCCCGGGTTATGTGGTGTGGTCAAGGATGTGGAGTTGGGATTCAGACCACCCAAGTCCAGATCTTCATTCTACAGGCGCCTTTGAACATGTCGCTTCACTCTCTGACTGAGTGTCCCCATCTGGAAGAATGTAAATAATATGCTAATAGTAGTTACATCATCAGGAAGCTTTGAAGATTAAATAAGCTCTGTTTTTAAAGTGCTCAGAATAGTGTCTGGACGTAGTAAGGCCACAGCGAGTGCTAGCTCTGGCGGTTCTTGCTTCGTCTTCATGACACATTTGACGTGGCCATTTTAAAGTTGGTGAAATTTAGGAAAAGAAGCTAGTAAGTAGTTTGCCCCCAAAGTAGACAACCGGAGTTAAATGTGGGAGCCAGAGTTCAAACCTCCATCAGCATGGTTATAAAATGAATGCTGGTTACGTCACATCCTGTTGACTTTAAAGGACTTTAAGAATATCTGCTTTTTAGAGCACAAGACATCCTTGCAATTTCAACATCATTTTTCTTTTGTGTTTCGTTTAATATTTTTCAACCTGGAATGTGTTTCCCTGCAATTTCCTGTGGTGTTCGACAAAAACAGGTGGAGCGGGTAAAATTTAATTGACGGGAGGAAGGTTATCACGGGGGCATATACCTCGCAAATTCATAACCCTGGCATCTTCCCAGCCTCATCCAATGGGTTTCTGTTGCCAATGAAACCAAGATCAAAAGTGTGGTCCTGGTTGGATTCCTGTTCTCCAGGCATCTGACCGTAGCTTCGTGCCGCCGGTGTGCGGGGGTAGAGAGTGTAGACGACTCTGTAAGTCCTGAATAGGAAAGCGCATTCCACTCTGCTGTCGGACAGCCTCACCTGGCGATGGGAGGTTCATTCAATCCCATGTGTGAAGCACATGAGCTGTGTGTATTTCACTGCCCTGCTTGAACCAGTACTCACCACAAAAATGTCAGGTTAAAAAAATGCATAATATTTAGCACATAAATGTATGTAGATGACTTTATATTTAGTTGAGTTTGAAGGCAAATCTGTAATGTATTAGACCTTTGCAACAGATTCTGTTAGGATTAAAGGTAATTAGATGACGGCTCTTTTAAATATATTGATGTAAATAGTTTGCAGAGATAAAGTCATTTCCCAGCCAGTAGCTACGTACTCCAAAATTGATACACTTTTCTTGTTACTGCCAAGAACCATCCACTGGCATATAACCTCACACAGCGATTCCTTTTCATTGAAAAGCTGCCATTCTCTAAATGGATGGTATCAATATTTGGGAGATTAGAGGAAAAAAAAATCTCTTATTCTCAGCCTTTGTGTAGCCCATAGATATGCTTATTTTCCAAAACTATGTATTTCTATAACCATTTTTCTCTTTTTATAACTTTTTTGTGAAAAATTTTAATCCTAAACAAAAGCAGACAGATATCCCCATCCGCTTGCTTCAGTAATAGGTACTCAAGACCAATTTTAATCCACCTATGCCTTTTCTCCATTATTATTTTGAAGCAAATCTCAGATAACATTATTTCAGTTTTCCTTTAACTATTTAATGTAGTTCCACATTATTATTAAAATTTATTAGGAATATTTTTAAGAGTGATTTTTAAGTAAATGCTGGTACGGGTGGTTCTTCAGAAGGATTACTATCAAGTGTTCTGTGCTTACTCATTTCACTGTTCTTTTTGGCATTATCACAATACTAATATCAGTGGGTGGTACTACACTGGATTTTCTGATCTTATTTATTTTCTCATGTCATTCTGGCCTGTAATTATATATGAAGTGAGTGGTATTTATTTATTCTGCTGCAAAAAATAGGCTCGCTAGAAAGTTCTCCCAGGTGTGACCGTGTAGTAATGGGATCTGACACATCCAGATCAGCGTGAGTCTGCAAAGCGGCCACGCTGGCGATTTACTCCAGCACTGCGACCGTTCGCATGATGCTTTGGAACTCCTCTGCCATAATTGCCTTCAGAAATGCTTTGAGTCACACAGAAAACCGGGCTTCATTACTTTGGTCAAAACCAGTGTCTAACAAAAATGTTATAATTGGATTCAATCACTTGTTCGTATTCTTGGACTCAACTCGGAATAACAAGTTCATTTCTAAAAATTAAATCTCTCTGCAAGGAATTTTGATTTGGAACCTTGAAAAGCAGGAGTGCAGACCCTTTCAAAACCAACGCCCACATGGAGAAGCCTCAGCGCCCACGTGGAGACTGGCCTCTGCCCGGCGGGCCGTGAGCGCCCCCAGGCGGCCAGCGTCCAGCCCCGCCTGCCGCAGAGGCCATGGCAACGGGGCAGGTGGTGTCCTAGCGGCTGTTTCATACCCAGTCCTTTGCGAAGCCTTCTGTGGAGCCTGTCGATGGCCTGTGTTCACCTGGCCTCCAAAACAGAAGAGGCTTCCAGAGAGACAGGGGACATCGTCATGTGTCTCATTGCTTTTGACATCTGGGAGAGAAAAAGAAACCCGTGCCTCTACTATTGGATTGGAACGATGTTAACCAAATTAGGAAGGCGGAAAGGTGAGGGCTCAGAGAAAGGGACTTTTGCATCCGCGTGACACTCATCACAAGATGATCGCTATGTACCTTCAGGCGTGAGAGCGAGCGTGGCTGACACCTGGCCCCGACCTCATGGCATTACAGAAAGGACAGTCTTCGCTCGGTTTTATCCTGGAAGCATCGTCTGTGCAGGCGTTTACCTCCCTGCCTGGCCCCGGGAGACCCTCCTCCCAGTCGTCCCCGTTGGTTTCTTTTGTTTGGAGCAACTGAGGAAGAAATTCAGGACATCTGCTGTAGAATCCTGCAGCTGTGTACTCATAAAGGTAACGTGGCACACCCGAGAGGCCAAGTGGAGAGAAAGCGTGTGATCCGGGAGACCAAGGCACCAGTCGAGGGCCTATCCCTCGGCAGCACGCAGGTCGCAGGTGACGCTCCAGGGTGGTCGCCTGCCCCGGCTCTGGTAGGGTTACCCAGAGGAGAGCAAGGAGACAAGCTTTTCCCACTGTCGGTGAATTATGCCAGGAAGTAATTGCAGGGCACAAAGAAAGCCAAGGCTGACAGTCCCGTGAAGGTCCTGCCAAAGGCGGAGAGAGATGGCGTCGGAGCGGGAGCCGGGTCTTCAGGGTCCCCACTCAGATCCGCTCCTTCCAAGAGGAGGAAGAGCACCAGGCTCAGCCCCCTTCTCGTCAGAGCCAGGGTGACTGCCGCTCGCGTGGGCGCTTACGGCATTCCCTGCAGAGACTCTGCATCCATGGACTGCAAAGACCGCCCGAGTCTTGGAGCCAGACCTCAACCCAGGCTGTCTGATGAGAGGATGGCTTGTTTGTTTATGATCCTGGGAAGGGGAGAAGAGCTCTGCTGTAGTAGTATCCGTGGCAGAAGCCCTCAGTGGTGAATGGAGAATGGGATATATCCTCGTAAATACTTCAACTGCATGTCTAGAGTTACTCAGTTATAAATACAGTTGAAAGTTGTGTCAATCATGGTAACTGTGATTTATGAAATGAAAGAATTGGTGAGATTAATAAGATACATCTTCAGATTTGTAAAGGCTTTTAGTCTGGAATTCTTTGGAAAGGAAACAGACTTCTACATGGAAGATGTTACTGAATACTCCTTGACGTTTCAATTTATCTAGCAAATAAGTGGGAAGGTATAACTACAAACCATTGATGAATACATTTTAATAATAGAGAAATTTCATAAAGCCCGAAATAGTAAATTGTTTTAATAAATGGTAGTACTTGAAGAAGAAATATGTGTTAACTTTTTCTGTGTACCCATTGATAAATCATTTAAAAATTCTTGGATCTTTCCCTCCATCTTTAAAACTAGAGCAATAATGACGATGACGGTGTGTTCATTCTGCCTCCCAGGGATATTTTGAGAATTGTAAACTACTGCATGCTCATAAAGATGTATTTTATTGTAAACATTCCAACTTCCTCCTTTGGTTTATTGGAGAAATGTATTTTACAGAACATTCTGTGGATGTTCTGTTTTTCTTCAAATTTTATTTTCTTCAATGATTTTTCTTCTTTTCAAGCTACTGGCTTTTAAATATGAAAGTCTAGATCCATATTTGACACATTAGCATTGGTAATACTCTTTGTGACCTGTGAAAATTGTGATGAAAAGCTTTCTGGGTTATAATTATTTAATATTGGACACATTTTTTTCTCAGTGGATTCTGAAATTTTCTTCCATTCATAAAAGCTCAGATGTATATATTAATATTTTTTTCACTAAACGTTTCAAACCATACCGTTTTGTTTTACATTCCCACTTAACTGTTCCTTGTTTTTCCTTTGAAACTCAATATTTTTACATTAAATTCCATGGCCGTGAGATTAATGATAGTTTACAGAGATGATTGGACTCCATTTGTGTCATAGGAAGTACTTAACACGTGCTGATCTGAGGATAGCCACACACAGAAAGTTCCGTACACTTTTGTGATTTGTTCTTATATACACAGCACAAATATTGTATGTTCAGAAATACTGGCTCAGATATCAGTGATAGATATTGATATAAAATACAAATGGTTTATTACTCATATTTTTATATTTCATATTGTTTACTATAAAGATTTCTCGTATGGCTAAAGTAAAAGAATTAGTCAATATTATTTTTATAATAACTTTATTCTTAGAATTCTAAAATAAGATATTATGGAAGTAGAAGAAATTCAATCTCAATTGTTTTTATTCCTTATATTTTTGAAATTAATTTTTTAAAGCTTCATGTTGGTACAATATAATCTGACTCCAGAAAAATAAACTATAAAATACTGTGTTTCATTACAGTGTGATGTCACATTTTAAAATACATTTAGAATGTATTTTAGGGTACAATCACAAAGTCTGTGATACTGTATTTAGAAATGCAGGGCAGGTTATATTCAATTTATTAAGGGTTTGGAGACATAATGATTTACTTAAAAGTAAGTTACGAATGGCAGGCTTGTGTCAATGATCTCAGTTTACTCTGTTCTTCTCCCCTTTAGGCAGAGCTCACAGTTTGGAGACGAAAAGACGTTTAGCGATTCATCATTGCTGGAGAATCTCCAAAATAATCACGTAAGCGACATAAAGCCATTACCTTTTCGTTAATGAATGAAAACTAATGGGTGTTTCTCTGAATTATCTTCCCTGTTTATATATGTCTCTCTTTCTACTTACATGATCATTTTTAATAATTACTAATTTCAAAATCTATTCTGGCTGGATCCTTTTTGCTTGGCCATCATGAATTCATGGTTGTTAGAAATTTAGTTTTAATATTGTCATTAATCAATACTCTGTCATTTCAAAGATAATTATAGAAGTCTCTGTGAGACAACTATAGAATTTTCTGTGAAACAACTCACTATTGCCAATTCCAGAATATCCGTAGGAATGAATTACCTGCTCAGTGTCGTGGGTCGGTACTGAATCTACAGCGACACTCCAGGTACCTGCCACCCAGTGTGGACTTCCTGCCTGCGAAGTTACTGACACTTACCAAATTCCGTAAGCTCAAATCACAGCGTCTCCTAGAGTTTCAACCCCAGAACTTTTTCTCACAGTCGCTTTAAGCTCCGAATGTCAAGACTCAAAGTCGTAACTGTTACCCCAGAACGTGTAGCTGCCCAAGCACAGGCAGACCCACCACCGCTGCCCGAGCGGGGCCCTGGCAGGGTGTTTGTACGGGTATTTTTGTATCCTCGTTTTTTTAAGAGAGCCTCCAACAAAATGTTAGCTTCATGATCAACAAAACCTAGATCTAGACCACCTCATCCCTCTGCGTTCTCAGTCTCAGAAAATAGCGCCGTCTGCCATCTCCCCGCTCCTGCTGGAACCGGAGGGTTGCCTTCATGCCTCCTTTCTCTCCACCTCTGGTCTCTGAT
>CAUYRT010070051.1:0-77919 GCA_963574885.1 Lepilemur ruficaudatus
GGGGCTCAATGGGGGAAGGTATTCCTCTAAAACTGATTTATGTGATTAACTGTACATCTTGGTAAATTCACTAATAATCATTTAATTGTACACTTAAAATGGAGTAAAGGCATGATATGTAAAGTATACTTCAATAAAGAAAAAAAAATACAAGTATAACCAAAAAAAAAATCTTGAAAGTATAGTTTCATGTACCTAGCTCATGCATTAATTTTTTGCTATGGAAGTAGGAATATGCCCACTGTATGAAAATTATGACCTCATCAAGAACTGAGATGCCATAACACAGACTGAGCAATAAAATTCTATGGGAAACAACGTAACCTTAGTTGAGTGAGAAAGCCCTTTGGGAGCATGTGGTGCCTTCTGGTCATCACCAGGAACATTAATAATCTCTGAGCTTTATGTAAGTGCTTTCTTAGACATTTCTGGCTCAATGGAATTGTGTATACTCCTGCTCACTGCACAGCACTTTACTCTGCATCTTTAATAAAGCTCTTTAGGAAAAAGGCATATCAAATTTGTTTTATTTACAAAGCTGACATATTTAGCCTTTATTTGTAAGTTTCCTACAGAGAGAGTGATGAGATACATAGTTCTTCCTGATTTTAGTCCCATGCTTTAAGCAAAGTTGTGAATTTATTGCTATTTCTTTTCTCCTTGATAGGATTTTACTTTCCACCCAGGTCTGTCTTGCCTACTAGAAGGCTGGGCCACAGGGCAGTCCCAGCTGGAGACAGGTTGTTCTGCCATGAAACATCCCCTTGCTGGTTCACTCCCTGCCAGAGCTCCCATTCATAGGTATTGATTTTTGCACAGTAAAATTCCGATGGCTTCCTCAAAAAGGTCTATTTTTTTCAGATTAACAGCTACTCTGTTAACATCCGAAGAGCGGTGTAGTTAAAAAAAAGGTCTTTATTTACAGACATCAAACACCATGTCTCAAGCAACAGGGCCCTCAAATTCAAAACCAAAGGAGTGTAGTGAAAGGAAAATTGTATTTTATATTAACTCTCCTGTTTCAGTATAACACACTTTAGGTAATAAAATCCTGGAGATACGGAAACAGTTGATGTTCTTTTTGTTATTTATGTGGTACGTTTATTTTCTGCCATTTCTGCATGGGCAGTAAAAACCCAGTGTTTAGTGTTCTTATACATTTTATTTATTTAATTTGTTAGTGAACCAAATTATGATTTTTTTTCCTGTTGCAGTAAGAAACAAAGAGACAAGCACAGGTCATCATTTATATTTCACTAGGCCATGTCTAGCAGGAGTCATGATGGAAAAGGAATCTGAACAGAGCCCAAATATCAGAGCTGGACACAGACTTTCTATTTGCCAAAGAACTACCTACTTCTCCCAGAAGCAAACACTGAAGGGGGCTTTTAGACCTACAGGTTTCATCAGGTTTATCTCTTCTGAATGAAGACAAGAGATGAAAATTACTCCAAGCAAGAAGACAGGGAACCCACCTAAATTGGGAGAGAGCTGGAAGACATGTGCCACCAACTTGGGCTACCCGTGGTTCTGGGTTGATGAGCTTGTGTGTGACGTGTGATGTAGCATTGGTTCCCACACACACCTGAGTAGTCTGCAATAGTTTCAAGAGTCCAAGGGGAGTGCTTCAGCTCCCCTAGCTAGCAGGCTGTCGCCTCTCTCGCCAATCTCCTCCCCCTGGCCTGATTCTTAATTTCTTACGCTTAATTTTAATCAAATCAATGCAAGAAATAGTTCGAGTCAAATAATAAAGGGCTTATAATACAAAACAGCTGCAGACAGAAATGCAGCTTGAAAACGTGGAGGGACTAGGGAAGAAAGGCCCTGATCTCTCCTCTCCTATCTTGTGCTTCCCATTGGCTAATCCCTACCATACACAGTAGTCCGGTGATGGATTCCACAGGGCAGAAGATGGATTCACAGAGACCGAAGGAAGCTAGCAAACAAAGAACAACCAATTCAGCAGCTAATACCTGTTTACAAGGGCTGTTTTGAAAATTAAATGAGATAAATATAAGAAACACTCAGGCCAAGTAAATGGCTTATGGTGAGTCCTCAACACGTGTTTGATTTCCCTCTTACCTCTTTCCCCTTCCTTATTAACCAAAATCTGCTCTCCAAAAATTGCAATTCATTTATTGCATAAGCTGTAAATGTCCTTTAAAAAAGCATTTTTAACAAAAAATGAGAATTATTCAAAGCATTTTGGATATTTTAGATGTCAGTAACTCTGTGAGTGGTATTTTGGTGGTGGATGGTGTGAAAAGGAAAAAAATCTGTTCCACAGTTTATGCTCAATGGAGTTTATTTGAGCAATTAAAAACAAAAGAAAACAAAAATGAAATAAAAGTGATTCATGAATTGGGTAATTCTCAGAACCAAAATAGGTTCAGAGAACTCCAGCTAACAATGTGATCTGACAGCATTTATAGAAAACATAAATGAGGTATAGAGACAACTTAATTAGTTTCAGCATAATTGGTTAATTGGTTACAGAGCCTCTTGCAATTAACTAAAGAGCAGCTACTGTGATTAAACTCTGTATTGGTTTGGTCTGTTGGGCCTGGTGTAGGAACCCAGTTCGAATCCTCCTACAGATTTCATGTAATGGTGGGTAGAAAAAGGCCCTTCTCCATTTCTCAGATATCATGTCAAGAAGCAGTTGCTTGTTTATCTTGCCCTGCTCTGAGGGTTAAGGCCCTTATTGAGCAGCTCGGGGTCTCCTTTAGCTTTGTGGTAGGACTCAGTGTGGCTATTCCCATAGGAAGGTACTGAGATCCGCAAACACGGTTCATCTATCTCCCTGGAAACTGAGAAGTCTGGTTTCCCCAGACTGTTGTCCCAGCACAATGCAAACGGTCCCACTGCAATGGCCAAGCCTTTGCATTCAGTGACATGTTTGCAACAACTTCATGCCACTCTGTCAGTGCCAAAGAACTGTCTCTCTCCCCTCCAAATGTTCTTGTTTCCCACCAGTACTGCTGTGGGTTCTGATGGGTCTCCTGGGCTCCCTTCCCTTTACTATTAACCCTTCCGTGGGTGAAAGTGAAGTCCCGAGGATTCCCAGGAGCAATTGCCTGGGCCAAGGAGTCATGGTGTATCTCTGGCAGAGGGAGAAGCTTTCGCTTTCCTACATTGCAAAACCTGCCTTAATTCCTGGAGGCGGGGATCTGGGATCTCCACCCCTCTGAGACTCTCCTAGCCTCTCCAAGGGGCTGACCAGCCCAGAGTGCTCCTGAGAGCCAGGGCTGGGCTTCCCGTTGGGATGTGGGCCAGAGGGAGAGAAGGTGGGGAGAGATGTGTGCAGCCCTCAGACAGCCCCCAGCCACGGGAGCCCCGTGGACTCCGGTGTTCTCTGGGGGGCTCCCCTCCACCCGTCCATAATCCACTCCTCTCAGGTTCCTCGTTAAAGTCAAAATCATCAACGTTCTTTTAATGTGGCTTTTTGTGTTTCATTTCCTTTGTTGGTTAAAAAAATGTTTCCACTGAAACATTTTATAAGATTTCTATACACTGAATACATTTTGAACATTTTGTTCCTATTAACATAAAATATTATTCTCATTTCCTCTCATGTTGGGAAAAAAGTGGGAAAAGGGAGCATTATAAAAATTAAAAATAATTCTTTGTTATGAAAGAGGTATGAATGATTTATGAGCATAATAAAGGCAAGTCTCTTTGGTCAACATTATGAATTTAAAAATAAGACTTCTTTTCAGATTTTTGAAATGACTTAGATGACAGTAGGCACTAAAATAACAAAGGAGACCAGGTTATAAGGGGAATTTTTTTCCGTCTTTTTTTCTCCCTGAGGAGTCATGGTGTGCTCTGTACCCCTGGGGAACAAAGTGGCGTCCTCCCAGGTCAGGGGCAGGGGAACTCCACATCAAATAGCTCGTTTCAAAATACGTCTGTGGGCCATCTGTGCCCCTGACAGAGATGTGTTTTAAAATTCCCTCTGTCATTTTGCTATCTCCTTAAAGATCGTATCTTGCTGAATCTTACTAGAGACAGGAAGCAGAGAGTTCTTGCCCTCACTCACGTTGGCTGACTCACCTCCACTGCGATCTTCCTCCAGTGACACTGGCCCCCAGGGTCCTCTTACACTTCGATCGCTCAATAGCTGTGATTCTGCTCTTCAGCGGTGTGTGTTCTCCTGGTAATTCCTCTCCAACTCTACCAGGTCCTGCCTATTGAATGCCACACTCTGTGTTTGGTTTTGGTGCTGGGTCTCACAGTTCCTAGCCCAAGGCTCTAGTTCTATAAACACTACATAGAACCGTCCTCCCCTATCCTCGAGGGGTCCATTTCAAGACCCCAGTGGTTGCCTGAAACCCTGGACAGTATGAAACCCAACTGCCATCGGTCAGAACCTGTTTCTATTGTGTCTTCCACACACAGATTTAATGTTTTTTCCATTTTTTCTAAGCACTTGTCACACACACTGTGGCTGTAACTTTTGCAGTCTGAGGTGCTACAGCAAAACTAGCATAGATTGCTTTTTCCTTCCTCACAGTTTCACAGGAAGAAGAGTCATTCTCACCATAGATCTTAGCAACCTTAGGATATTTTTTTCTTAAGTAGAAACTTTTAGTTTTGTACTTAAAGGAAGCACTTTATGGCTTGGCATATGTCAATCTCCAGCATCGCTGGTCTTGTGCCTTGGGGCATTATGAAGTAAAACAAGGGTTACTTGAAAACCAGCACTGTGACACTGAGACAGCTGATCTGATTGCGGAGACAGTTACCAAGTGACTAAGGGGTGGGAAGCATAGACCGTGTGGACAGTTTAGACAAGGGGCTGATTCACTTCCCAGGCAGGACAGAGCAGGACAGTGCAAGATTTCATCATGCTACTTAGAAGGGCATGCAATTTAAAACTTATGAAATGTTTATTTCTGGAGTTTTTCATCTAATATTTTAGGACTGTGGTTGACTGCAGGTAACTGAAACCATGGATAAGGGGGCTACTGTCTCATGCTTGATGTTTGAATGCAGGGCATATTAAGCTGGGCGTATCGCCAGGAGTGGGTGGCAGGCTGCAAGGGGCCTCTTGTATGTCATTTTCTAGGTGAATTCACCCTGGTTTGAGGTCAGGCACTCAGCAGTGTAGGCTCAGCAACCAGGTTCTGTTAGCTATGGAGAACGTGCCCGGGAACAGCTTCATGTCAATGTCAACCAGCTTGTGAGACTGAGGCAGACCCTGGTGCTCTGATTTCTTAATTCACAAGAGAAACACCACCTTCAAAAAGCTTGGGTTGTGGGTTGCTCATTGCTTGCTTGGTGAGACTGAGAAAGTCTGGTATACAACGCTCACTAGGATGCTAGCTGCCAAAAGTTCAAGTTTCCAACAACTTATGGAGCACCTACTTTAGGGCAGAACCTGTTCTGTGCACTGGGGACACAGCAATAAACAAAGCAGACAGAAGTCGCTGCCCTCAGGGAGCCTGTGTCCTATTGCCTTTTGGGGCCCCAAGGTTGGGTTTCTCACCCCTGGGCACAGCCAATGTCTGGCCTTCTATTTTCTCAGCTAAGAGCTCCACATACGCACCCCAGGAGTGAACACACATGGCTGTAGTTCTTGAAGGAGTAATATAAAGAAAGGGTCACATGGTATTTTAACTCAGATTTTAACCTGGAAAATACTATGAATGGGAATAAGAACAGTATTTATTACTTTGTTACGGTTTCTTTTCTTCTCCAATTCTGCTAATTAAAGAAAAGGTCTTTCAGCCTATTTAGTCCATATAAAATTGAATGAGTACATGGAGAGGGACAGGCCACAGAAGCAGAGAAAAAGGCTGGGAAGGGGAGAACAAGGGCCTGGTGGGTGGTACGGAGAGTAGAGAGTTTGACCTTGGAGATCCATTGTAAGGAGCAAGAGAAGTGAAGACAGGAGGAAGGGTTTGAAAAACGGGTTGTGGCGGCCCATGAACTGCATTTCCTTTCATGCTTTCTGAATGGAGTTACTTTTGAATTACTTCTGATGACTAGGATTTATTAAAGTTCATGACTTTTGGGTTCTGCTTGAACCTGAATATTCTTGAGCCTTCAGTCTTCTGGCCTCATTTTCCTCCTTTAATATACAGTTGAAATAACATGAGCCCCTTTCCCACAGACCTGCAGGAAGTCCTTACTTGCTCCAGTATTTATAAGATTCCAAAGGTGTTTCGGTTCCCAGGTAGCTGCCTGTCACCTCTCACGACAATCTCCGCCTAGCCCAATTCTTTGCTTCTTAAGTTCAATTTTTAATAAAGTAATGCATGTACTAGTTTGAAACTCAAATATTAAATAACTTATAATGAAAAGCAAATGTCCAGCTAAGCATTCCCTACTGTACGATCCAACTCTCCATAGACAACCACTTCAACTCCTTTAGCTTTTGCTTCCTTATACCTGCCTCCATATTCTAAATAAACACTTGCATTGCCGTTTATTAACATATCAACTTTAGACATTGTGCATTGACATTCTGCTATGGTAGTTTGGGATTTAGCTGTCTCGTTCTTCTCCCACCTCCATGTCACTTACCTTCTTTTTCTATACTCTCAATAAAATTATATAATTTTTTTGGTCCAATTAACAGTTAGCATTGAGATTATTATGACTATGAAAAAAATATTCATGGCCAAGAACTATGTCATGATTGTCTTCTCTCTTGTATACCATTCTGTTTTTTTCTGGGATTAATACCTTTCTTATTGTTTTATTTGATCAGTTTTTTGTGTACTTTAATTTTTTCATGCTCTGTCATATTTCCTATACATTCATCAACACGATTTTCCAAATGGTCGAATACATAATCTGCACATTAATTGCTTTTTCATGGGTTCTTCCCTCCCAGAGGCGACACTTCTTAAGCTTCCATCTGGACAGTTGCTCCCTGGATTTGGATTAATGTCCTCTCATCTGTGGACTTTCTTCTTGTGTTTTTGTGTTAGATCCATTGTTTCCTAGGAAACTCTGCTTGATATTCTCCCTCACTTTGCTAGAGCACATGTTCTTAGATTCCAAGAAATTGTTAAAGTTGATAATTATTTGGTTGAAATCTTACTGTTTGGAAAATGTTTTAAATATGTCTTCATACTTGTTTGATAATTTGGCTGGGTGTATCATGCTAGGTTACAAATCGCCTGGCCTCAGAATTTTGAAGTCATTCGTCCATTGCTTTTTAACCTCCAGATTTGTTGTTTAGAAGTTCAGTATCATCCATTCCATATCCTCTGTCAATAACCTCTCCTTCCACCACAAGGAAATGATAGGATTTTTTTTTTCTTTCACTTACTATTGCTCTGAAATTCTATAATAAAGATCCCTTGTGTTTTATCATTCACTGTGCTGGACATAGTAGGCTGTTCTTTTAAACTGGAGAACTCATATGTGCGAAGACAAGAGAAGACTGCCTTCTATAAGCCAAGGAGAGAGACTTCAGAAGAAATCAGCCCTAGTGACACATAGATCTTGGACTTCTGGCCTCCAGAATTGTGAGAAAATAAATCTCTTGTTGAGTCATCTAGTCCATGGTACTTTGTTATGGCGGCCCTAGCAAACTAGTACGTGCTGTTTTTAGCCTTGTTTCTTACACCCGCCGTTTATGAAATCTGCTGCCTCCAAATTCTACACCTTTCAAAGATTCTGTGGGGTGAACTGGCTCATGTCTCCCCTGCAGGCATTGCAGGATATAGCTGCCACCACTCTATGTCACATACCACTCCTCCATTTGCTTTCTATCTTCCTAAAATTTGTCGAATTTTAAAAATTTCTTTGTTTTGCTCCCATTCTCTTTATTTATTAGGGTTTTATACATAATTCTTTATTCCCATTTCAATTGGATTTTAGGAAAGGGAGGAATTATATATGTGTTTTAATAGAACCTACTTTTCTAAATTCTTGATCTTTTCTCCTTAGCAATAGAAATAATTGACAGAAGCTATGAAATTACAGTTTTGTTAACATATTTCATATGTATTGGTTCTCAATTTGTTGCATTTAAATTCCAAACTCATACTCCTTTACCCTGATTTGGAATACTGGAGATGTACCCTGTAAACATTTCTCATTTGCCAGATGGCTTGCTACTAGGCTTTGTCAATAGAAGGTTCTGGAAGGACAGTGTGAGAGGAACGAGCATCTCTTTCTGGTTCCAGTGAACTTTTACCTCTGGCTCCTGTGGTACAAGGCAACCAACAGTGTGTGGGGCACCCAGTGTCTAAAACATTCAGTGAGTTTTGCAGTTACCACAGCTGCAAATTCCCAGTGAGTCCCTGTGGCATTTTAATGGGGTGTTTTCCTGCTGAATCCAGTTGCAGACAGTGTCCAGCTGCCCAGCACTGGCCTACAATACTTCAGTGAACTTCCTCACCATGCAAAGGGCCTTAGCCACACCATTCTCCTTCAGGGAGGTCTGAATCTCAGCGTGGCATGGGGGGTGGGGAGTTCTTCTCCTTTGGGTGCTCTGTCTCCATCCTGGAGGAAGGAATTGTTCGCTATATCTGCTCTTCCTGTGTTCTTCAGAGCAAGGGTCTTCAAGCTTTTTCTATAAAGAGTCACAGAGTAAATATTTCAGGCTTTGAAGGCCATACTGCCTGTCTAAATTATTCAACTTGATATTGGATGAAAGCAGCACAGGCAACATGTGAACAAGTGCGCAAGGCCAGATTTGGCCACATACAGATCCCCTGCTGTAACCTGCTCCTTACCCCTTAGCTGACAATCTCCTGTTACTAGTTAATACTAATTTATATTAAATTTTCCCTGTTCAAATCACCAGTGTGGTTTCTGTCTTCTGACTGGACTCTGTTACATCATATTGTCATTTTAGCAAGGACTTGCTTGGATGCCTTGGGTCAGCAGAGAGCCCTTGATTTGGATCTGACAATTCCGACCAGTGATTATGTGGGGAGAGAGAGAAAGAGAGTGATACTGAGAGAATAAGACAGAGAGAGAGAGAGAGAGAGAGAGAGAGAGAGAGAGACGATGAACAAATTCATAGCAGCCCTGAACCGTCAAACCGATAAGCAAGCAAATGTTTTAGGCAAGACTTTCTTCTCTGTGGAAGGAGCTTGGGGGAAGCAGTGAAAAACATAACTCTTTGCTTGTCCATTGTAAACCCCAAGGTTCACAAACATTTCCCCCTAGTTACCTACTCTATGGAATATTTATGTGTATTTTAATGTAATTTCCCCAACATCTTTAGGTAAAATCAATGCTCTAAGAAGACATGGGTGTCTTTCCTGGGGTTCTCTCTTCCCCTTGGCTCAGGAGGACAGTACCCCCAGGAAGCCTATGTTGAATGCTCCCTGGAGTGGCAGTCTCACCTCTGCCCCAAGCTTTCCTTACACAGAGCACGTTGCAATTGATTAGCTTTCTGCTTTCTAAATGGCTGTCAGGTTCCAGACTCATCTCCCTGAGATTATTCCCATCATCTTTATTGGAGGTTTGGGTGTCTGCAAATTCTTCAGTGACACATTTACAGGCTGTCTTTGGCTTTATGCTCACAGATGGCTAATCACAATTATACTGTGTATTTTACTAGTTTAATTCTCAGAGGTAACCTCTTTTTCAGGGTTTTGTTTCTCTATATATTGCCAACACCAGGAACGTGGTCTGATAAAAAATTCCACAGAAGATGCTTACTCTGAGTCTGTCCCAAAGACATGGCTCTAAGAGCTCCTGAAAACCAGAACCTTGCTTGAGATGTTTCTGCCAGGTTCCCTACGGCTTTTAATTCGTGTCCTGAGTTAGGGAGAGAAGCGAAAGGAAGAAACATGCTCATGGGCAAGCCTGATGTAAAAGCAAGAGCAGCTGGCAACACCTTTGCCCTAACTGCCCATCAATTTTTCTCTTCATTTATGAGACAAGCAGGGAAGGTTGTAAGATCAACTGTTTTAAGTGATGAATTAAGACAGAATGATAAGCAGAGGGTGCCTTATTGCTGGTGTCAGATTTAAACCTCTGAAGGCAAAAGGGGAAAAGGGGAAACATTATTTTTTCCTTGCTCAGTTAAGGCATGGAGTTAAGAGTTAGAAGGGACCTGGAGTCCCTGAGTGCTTTTCGCTGCGTCCCTCCTCCCATTTTTAAACCAACAGATACTCTTTTGCAGGTATAATAGAGGCCACGAGGTACCCCGTGAGAATTTGAAATAGCTAAGATTGTTTTCTTAGAGTTGAGCTGTAAAACTGACTTAGATTAGTGTGCAAAAGTCCAAAGTCACCTTAGAAATAAAATGTTTTCTAGGCTAAGACATAATGAGGAGTTGACTGTAGGTTTTGACATAAGCAAAGAAAGAAAATACTTATCAGAAACAAGTTGAAGAGATACAATATCTATCCAGGTCTCTTTATTCTGCAGAAGAGGTTTTCACCTTCAAACTCCTCCCTCTGCCTCCCCCCCCCAAAAAAAAAAAGCAGCTGGGAGTGTCAGCCACTATCGTCTTTGTACTCATCTTCTTGTTTTTATTCCATCCTTACCAAGTAAATACCTGCTCATAATCTTTCTCTCCATGTGGATTTGCCTACAGAGGGAGAGTGGCTTGACTCTCAAACAGCCCTTCATATCCGCTTGGCAGCTATTTAATCAGTGGAAATAAACAAGTTAGCACCATGGTATCCGTGAGCTTGATTGGTATCGGAAACTGGAGGGGCTAACAAATCAGTTGTCTGCCTTGTTAGGTTAAGAAACCCTTGTGGGTGCCAGCTGGACTCTTATGATACTTTTATGTAAACCTAAAATATTTCTAAATCTTTTTTTCAGATTATGGTGTATACTCATTATTTTTATTGCCTATAAACTTAATTTTAGTGGAAAAACTGATTAAACTGCAACTATTAAGGGAGGAAGAGGACTATAAGGATCAAGAGCATGGATTTTGAAGTCACTTATGGATCGAAACCCTGGTTCTCTTCCCTTCCTTTATCATGCCCGTAGATACTTGACTTGGTCTCTCTGCATTTGAGTTGTTTCGTGTATAAAGTGAGGATAATAAAAGTACTTATTTAATAGGGTTGTTGTGAGGATTAAATAAGATTTGCTCATAAAATACTTATCACAATGCCTGACACTTGGCAAGGGCTCAAAAAGTTTTAGCTGTCATTATAATAATTATAATTATCAAATGATTTTTCTCCTTTTTAAAATTCAAAGCCTTATATTATTGTCAATCAGAGTTTAGATCAGCCCAGTTAATAAATGAGTTGAACAAACTTTGGACCCAAAATAATGAAATTCAACAAATTTGTATTGAACACCTACTATATGTTAGGCATTGTTTTAGTATAAAGTAAAAGTCAACAAAAAGTTAAAAAAATAATTTAATTAAAATATCTAATTATAAGCAGTAATTTATAAAATGAAGATAAACACTGTGGTGGTCGATGTTAATGGAATGCCTCTATCAATTTTAGATGAGCAATATTAGATAGATAATTCGAGTAAAAGCCTCTTAGAGAAAGTGACATCTGAGCTGAAATCCAGATGGCAAGAAGTCAATCATTCAAGATCTGGAGAAAGGATTCCAGGAATTACAGCCTAGAGGAGGTGTTATGGTTTGAGTATGTCCCCCAAAGTTTGTGTGTTGGAAACTTAATCCCCAATGCGACTGTGTTGAGAGGGGACTTTAGGTGGTGATTAGGTCATGAGGATTCTATCTTCATGAGTGGGTTAATGCTGATATCTCAGGAGTAAGTGAGTTCCTGAAGAAAGGATTAGTTTGGTCCCCTCTTCTCTCTCTGGAGCTCTCTGGAACTATCTTGCCATGATGCCTTCTGCCATGTTATGATGCAGCAAGGCCCTCACCAGATGCTGCCCGGATCTTGTATTTCCCAGCCTGCAGAACCATGAGCCAGATAAACTTCTACTGTTTGTAGATTATCCAGTTTGTGCTCTTCTGTTGTAGCAACACAAGGTGGCTGAGGACAGGAAGGAAAGAGCTTGTCATTTGAAAATAATAATGGAGTTGGGGGATGTGGAAGGAGGTGGGGTTGTGGAGGGAGGAATCGTGGGGCACTGCAGAGAGTAGGATTTCTTGCTAATGGCAGAGAAAACTATCACATGGTTTGAGGTAGTGATGTCACAGGTTGGAGAGTGCAGGGATGGATTATCCTGGGATAATCCATTGCCGCAGAAGCAGAGAGACTGTCTGAAGGTTAAAGGACTAGATGAGAGAGCATAGTGGCTTAGATGGGCTCAGAAAAAATGGAAATGGAAAAAAATGAAAGTATCTTAGGTGTGTTTAGAAGTAAAGCCAGTTGGATTTCCTGATGGGTTGGATGTGCAGAGTGAGGGCCAGGGAGAAACTGAAGATGACTGCTGGATTTTGGGCTTGAACAACTGCTTGAATGACCATTCCACTGAGTGAAGATGGGTGGAATGAGATAAAATAGATTTGGAAGGAAAAAATTAGGAGTTTTATTTGCAGTATATTTAGACGATTATATGTCAATTGAAAATATTAAGTTTTAGATATTTAGGTGGTCTTTGAAGGCAAACTTTGTGTTTTCTATAAAGTTTTGAAAACCAAAAAGCATATTTTGAAGAGCTCTACCATCCTAGAATTCCTCTGCTGGGAGCTGCTACTCTTGCTCAATCCTTTTCTTATACATGAAAAATACCCCACATTATTTAGAAACGTGAACTGCATATGAGCTAGTGGTGGAACTGGCCCCAGAACATGAGCTTATTTACTCCCGTAAATTTATTTATTTACAGTCCTCATCTGGACATCTCATCAGTCCCAAAACTACTTCCATAATTAGAAAATCTTAGGAAGCCCTAAGCCTAAGAAAGCCTTTTGGATAAAACAAGGATTTTTTTTCATGCAAATGAAGCTTCGTAAATTAAGAATGAAGGGTGGAAATGGATAACATGCCAAGCTGTGGAAGCGGAATAGATTTTCCTAAACTCCAACAGCTTCTTAAGAGATGGTTTGCCCATCTGAATTTATTGGGATTAGCAGAGAAAAACAGAGCATGTGATCATGTTTAAAGAGTAGGCCTTGTCAGATAGGAAATAATTATTTAAATGTGTATTATCGGATTGCTGTCCAAATCCACATTCTTCAGCCTGAGGGATGGGGAGTGGCCAGGGGAGCCATTAGTGATTGCTCAGAAAGAAACCAATACTACAAATAGAGAACAAAACTGTCCCATAAAAACCTCATTAATCACCCATGCTTTCTCTGAATCAGCATTCTGGGCACTGCCCTAGATATCCTGTAAATTACATACTTGTAAATTACCCATTTGTAACATCTGTCAATAGCAACTCCAGAAGTAGATATTTATTTTTTCTTCTTGCCTCAGCTCTGTAGCAGCTCGCTTTCAGATTTCATTTTGATTTTTCTGAGTACTCCTGAAGACCTCAAACCTACTGTTGACCGGCTTGAGAGTATCTGGGAATATGTTCCAACTAATCCAGACTGCCTCTTGGACCCAATTGTGGGGGACATTGGAAAGGAACCACATGCCGGGAATTGTGCTAGGTAGTGAGAATGGAGAAGTCCAAGAGATAATCCCTGTTAAAAGTGCCCACGGAGAGCTAAGAAAATCAGTGCAGACAGTCCAGCATCATTAAGAACTACCATAAGGATATGCACAGTTATTGGCAAGAATGGAAGAAGCACCTAACTCAGCTTGGGTAGCATGTGAGGGATGGAGAGGTCAGGAAATGCTTCAAAAGTGACACCAGAACACCCTTACATGCTGCAGATGGGAACAGAAAATGGTGCAGCCACTTCGTAAAACAATCTGTCATTTCCTCAAACAGTTAAACATAGAGTTAACATATGACCCAGCAATTATACTCCTTGGTATACATCCAGGAGACGTGAAAACATAGGTCCACATAAAAACTTGTACATGAATATTCATAGCAGCATTACTAATAGTAGCCCCAAAGTAGAAACAACCCAAATGTCATGAAATGATGAATGGACAAATAGAATATGGTATCCATCTAATGGAATACTAATTTGAACCTAACAAGAAATGAAGTACTGATGGCTGCTGCAATGTGGGTGAATCTTGAAAACATTATGCTAAGTGAAAGAAGCCAGACACAAAAGGTCACCTATTGCATGTCATTTCACTTATAAGAAATGTGCAGAATAGGCAAATCTATAGAGACAGAAAGCAAATTGCTTGCCTAGGTCTGGGGAAAATGGTGATGGTGGGGATTGAGGGGTTGCAACCGATGGTGCAGGGTTTCTTTTCTGGGCTGTGTTCTAAAACTGATCGTGGTGATGAATGCACAAGTTTGTGAACGAACTTAAAGCCCCTTTTAATTGTACAGTTAAATAGGTGAATTGTATGGTATGTGAAGTAATTATATCTCAATAAAATTGCTTAAAATGAAACAGTGACCTTTGAAGACCAGTAGGTGAGAGGACACCATAGGAAGTGACAATAATGAGCAAATTTACCCCATCAGCAAGTCCTCTTGGCTTTACTTCCAAAATGTATCCCAGATCTGTCTCATCTTCTCTAGCTCTGCTGCCACTGTCCTCCTCCAAGCCACTGTCATTTCCTATCTGGACCTCCTCACTATTGCCACTTCAGTCTCCAGTGCTGGAGCATCTTCTGGAGACACAGGACCATTTCCCCTTTTCTGAAGGGGCTGAAGTGTGGGAACCTAATTTTTCAGAATCCCAGCCAGTAGGGATCCAGGCTGGGTTTTGTTTCTGTGTGACTCAGTGATCTTGTGAGCCTTGGAAGGCTGGAGGGAAGTGGAGCCACACACGTGCTCCTGTGGCTTTGGCACATGTCAGCGGTGAGGCTCTGCCAGAGGCTCACCACTGCTCTTCTGTGAACCATCCATTTAGGTGGCATGCCAAGCCCCTGGGGATGGTCTCTGGGGCTTCCTGTACTTGCTGATTTCCTGAAAACTGATGGAGCCTCTTGGACCTCATCCCCCAGACCTCCCAACAGTCCTTTCATTTCTCATTCCCCTTATTAAATCCATTCCTGCTTTATGTACACAGCATGGGTCCTGTTTCCATGATTCATGCCCCTATCCTCTCTTCTCAGTGTCATATTTTGAAAACATAAGTCAAGATGTTTTACTCCCCTGCTCAAAGCTCTCTAACGGCTCCCCATAAACTGTCCATATCTCATCCTTACACCTGTCTTTTTCCTGGACCTCCCGTGTGTCCAGCTTATCCCCCCTTGAGAGGCTTTGCACATGCTGTTTCCTCTGCCCGAGTTTTTCCAGGGAAGTTCCTTCTCTCCCAGGTCTCAGTCACATGTCTGTCCTTAGAGAACCTTTTCTGGACCCCTGTGCTCATACCACTAACCTCCTCCATCATGACCTTGAGTTTTATTTCCTTCGTAGCTCTTATCACCTGCTGAGGTTATCTTGCTCAGGAATTTCCATTCCTGTTTATTATCTGTCTCCTTTCTAGAGTGTAAACTCCATCCAAGGAGGGACTTTGACTCATGGTGCATGTCCAGCCCCTGGCATGGTCTCTGGCATGTAGAACCCGCACGCACCCTTGCCTAGTGAGTGCATAGGGATGAGGGGGATGAGAGAGGGCAGAGTGTTGTGGATCAGCATAGCCCATGGCTGGAGTTCCACAGGGCAGATGTGGTGATCATGGCAAGAGGTGGACCACAAGGTTATGAAGGGAGACAGGTCATGTGGGACTTTGCTATTTCCTAGCTGCATAATCTTAAAAAGCCAGTTAATCTCTTCAAACCTCCAGTTCTCCAATTCTAAAGTGGAGTTTCTAAAACTCAACTCCTGGGGTTTATAGGAGTTGATTGAATGTGCTCATAGACATAAAACCCTTATGAAAACTACAAGGTGACCTAGTCATGTATTTAACATTTAGTGTTACTAATGCAGAGGCCAGGTCCAGAAACATCAGAGATTTAGAAAGATCTGCGCTCTGCCCTTGGGGAGACCACTGTCTGGTGAGGAAGAGAGACTGTCAAGCAGTCATAAAGGGGTGTTTTGGTGAATATTACCTCAAGCCCTCCCAGCCCCAGGATCTGACTTTCAATTGTTTTTGTGTCTTTGTTAGTGCTGGAATGTCCTCCAGGACAGCAGTGGGCCTCCCTGTCTTTTCTGCAGGGCCCACGGGGTCTCATCTGGATTCACAGCCTTGGGAGACCCCTGGATGAGAGGTTCAGGCTCATCTTCAAACCTGTGGGATCAAAAACCCTCTGTCTCCAGACCTTGTAACTGGAGTTTCTTTCGATGGACAATGGTGGGTTCCCTATTCTCCTCACTTTGTCTCTGCCAGATGCTTATTCAATCAGTGACCTTTTGGATGTGACTCTATTTTTTCTTTTGTATTTTTTATTGATATATCATAGTTCTGCATATTTTGGGGTACACATAATATTCGGATACATGTATATAGTATGTAATGATCGAATCGGGGTGATTGGTTTACTTTTTATATGCAGGCTTTATCCTATATTCTCCTTCTGCCACCCCATTTATTTCTCTTCCAAACTCTCTTTTCTTTACTGAATTTTGCCCATCTCGAGTTTTTAGAAACTACTGTGATCCTCTGTGACTGGGGACTCTGTTTTAGACCCCTTCAGCTTCCCAGAGCCCAGCCATGTTCACAGACATCTTCTCTGTAGCCCCCAGAATTTTGCCCCTGCCCTGTAACTGTTTTAGGCACAGTGTATGGCAGCGTGTCTGTTCCTAAGCTTGTTCTGCCCGTGGATCCAGAACTCTTTTAGGGCAAGTACTTTGTTTTGGTCACCTTTTATCCTTTGTCACTATGCATGTGCCTGGCATAGAGTGGGGCGATCATTGCCTATGGGATGGCTACTTGGTGATGGACTGTAGTGATGGCAATGACTTCAAGCTCATCCTCTGCTCTTCATTGGATCTAAGCAGAGATCAAGAAAACAGGCTCTTTCTCTGTCTCTCTATAACATGCCAGGATGAGGCATCTGCCTGCAGGACTCTTAGGTTAGAGGACGTCACTGTCAGACTTCTAGATTTCAGGATTGAAATCCTGAAGGGCTCAAGGCTTCATGTCTTTCTCTTTGTTAGGGAGTTGAGGGTCTAAGGAGGGTTGATTATTTTTCTTACTTCTGATTTACCCCAGGATTGGAACAGCAGCTGTGTCTGAGAGAGGAGACGGTGCTGGTGGGGATGGAAGGAGAACAAAGGGGTGGGTTTTGATTAGAAACAAAGAAAATGAAATCCCAGGGAAATGTTTTCTTCAAAGATTTATAACATGTTCACCCAATAAACCTTTATTTACTGTTTAAAGCTGATTTCTTTTGGAAGATTACTTTGGCTCACAGTCTGGAAGTAAAGGCAATGTAACAGAATTGAGAAGTTTTAGGCAAAGGGGATCTTAGAGAGTAGTTCAGTCCATCTGCGTGATTGTGTGTGTGTGTGTGTGTTGGGGGTTGGGGGTGGTGCCTGGGAGAATCAGTCCTTTTGATAGCCAGCAAGAATGTGATTGTGCTGACTTCGATCTGCGGCTGCTGTTGTAAAATCTTCATCTTTTACCTAATGAAGCCTGCTCCTGATCGGTTCTTCTTTGGAAAGAATTTTTTTTTTTTTGCCCTCTTCCAACTACACATCTGACTGGGCATTTGTCAAAGTGTTGATCAAGGGCTCTTTCTTCTTTTAATAAACATGGTATATCCATTCCAAAGCATTTCTCCTATAATTAATAACAATACAATCCGGTTGCCTGTGGAGAGCTGACATGTTGAAAAAGACCCAAGGAAAGTACAAGACGGTAGCAGCAGGCGAACCACGGGACTCTGCCTTCTCCGCCCCTCGCCCAGCCTGCACCTGCTACCCAGGGACCCCACCTGCCTCTGGGGGGCTTTCTCTTCCTCGGCTCCTCTGCACACTTTATTTGAATAGGATAAAAAGTTAGATTGCAGTAAGATGATGTATTTCATTTAGAAGGAAAAGAAGGCATCTTGGTCAGGTTTCCTATTTCAAACCAAAACTGACCCCCCAGTTGGCGTAGACCGGTTTGTTGCTGTTTTCCCTGTTTGTCTAATGTGTTAGCAGAAGCCATTGCTCCTATCATGCTGTGTCCAGAGACTGGTTCAGAAGGACCCTTCTTCTTTCTAGATGTGAACTGACTCACAAGTGCCCACCTTGGGGCCTGGTACGTAAGAGATGTTCAGCAAACAGAGAGTGAACAAACAGATGAATCTTTTCATCTTTGCCTGCAGGAGAAATCCCTGTGTGTCCGCTGTGATGTGTGATGGGGAAGTTATTTTGGCAAAGGGTGCCAGTAGAGCCATCATTTGAATGTGACAAATCAGGGTGGTTTCCTTTGACAGCTCAAGCTCTGCTTCTTAAATGGAAATATGAGTCATGCCTTATGGAATGATGCATGGAAAGAGTTTGATAATTGAATTATGTTTATGCAGACAGAATATCCCTGGAGGGATACCTGAGAAATTGGTAACCATTGGCAGTTGGTGCTGGGGAAATAAGTTGGGAAACTGCTTGTAGAGATGGGAAGAAGGCCACATTTCACTGTATAACCATCCGCTATTATTGGGGTATTTTTCCATGTGGCTGCAGTGCCTATACAAAAAATAATTAAAATACAGAAGTATAACAGAAAAAGCCTAATGGAAATTTCTGTACATAGGCAATCATATCCATTCTTTTTCCTCTTCTTTGGACCCTCCTATACTCCTCCTTGTGTGAAATAGAAAGCTATGCTCAATGTGTTTACCTGAAACCTCAAGCTATGAGGAAGGTGCAAGGAGGGTAGCCCAGGGATACTGGCTTGCTTTTGGACAGTCCCACAAAATGACAAGAAAAATCTGGAACTTATTATCTGCCTGGCAGCCTAGGAGGACACAGAGTCCAACTGATAGACTTATGAAGATTATCAGTGGATCTAGGGAATCTGTGGGAATGAGCACTGTCTTTCCTCTCTCCCCACAAATGCATATGATGATGTATAATAGGACAAATAGACCCAGAATTGTATGGAGCCAGGGGTTGCTTTACCATTAGTTGGTTGGAGGTGGATCTGCCCCCAAGTGCCCCTGGATCGTGGTCTGGCCGCTTGCACTTGCTTTGTGGGCCCTGTGGACCCTGCTTCCTCTGATCCTGTAAACTGTGACATAGTTAGTCCTGTTCCCTCAGAGAGTCTGCACTATGGGGAGGACCAGGCCCTTGGAACTGGGAAGCTGCAGGGAGAAGCTGCAGACAGGAGAAGACACAGGAGGTCTCTCTTCCAGCTGGTCCCTAAGATGGATTCTTAGCAATGACCATGCCTCTCTTGTTCCTGTGCTCTAGGACAGGAGCTTGTCACTCTTTGGTAATAGCACTCAGGGCAGATGCTAGTGTTTTAATAACCTTTATCTAGACTGCTTTACTTTTCCTTCTAGGTTACTATTGACCACGTTTTATTATGATTTCCCTAAGATAAAATACTATATTGTAAAATAATTGAAAAAATAATATGGGCAGTGTTATTTGCCCTGGAAACTCACCAGCCTAGGGCCTGTCCTGCCACTGGTCACAGTGCAAAAACAGAGGACATCTTCCTTTTTGTTAACTTCTTTTTCAGATAAACTACTTAGGGCAAGCTCGAGTCCAAGTAAGAGGCACATTGTGGTCTGGGTGTTGTGTACCCACCAAAGTCACATGTGGAAACCTAACTCCTAAGGTGATGGTATTAAGAGGTGGTGCCCTAATCACTTTGGGAGGTGATTAGATCCTGAAGGCAGCATCATCATGAATGAGATTAGTACCCTTATGAAAGAGGCCCCGGGAGCCTGTTTGTCCTTTCCTATGTTGGGCCACATTGAGAAGGCACTGTCTATGAGGCCCTCACCAGACACTGAATCTGCTGGAAGCTTGATCTTGGGCTTCCTAGTTGAAGCTGTGAGACATACATTTCTGTTGTTTATAATTTCAGTCTATGGCATTTTGTTCCCATAGCCTGGGTGAACTAATACAAGGCCATTCTGGCCTAGACCGTTTCAGGCATCCCTCAGGAAATTTGTTGTAGTTTTATACCATACTAATAGCTACCTTTTGGAGAGGCCCGCACTACTTGTATTCTTTATGATAATGATCATAGCTAATATTTAGTGAAGCTCCTCCCATAGGGCAGTTGCTATTCTAAGGCACTTTATGTGTTTAGTAGTTATAAATTCATCCAAAACACCTATGATGTTTCCTCCCTTACCTCCCCCCATTAAATTAACTCTAGTCCTAATACCACATTGACCACTGTGGGAAAGCCTGACTTGATAGTCTGTCTCCCCCTTGAGTTTTTCCACACGCCCAGGGCTAAAACAGTGCAGGAAAAATGGGAAACAGACTTCTATACATGAAGAGTTGGGGTCTCTGCTGAAGATGGCTGCTGCCTGGATACCTGGAACCCCTCAAATCTAATAGCTCCATTGCTGGCCTCTTTCGCTCCTTGCCTGGCTGGCCATAAGGATCCTCACTGATGCCCTGTGGGTGGCCCTGTGACTTAGGATCCACACTTCAGGATCATTCCCGTAGCCATCTCCACCTGAGAGCCTGACACCTCTGGGCACTGTGTCTTCATGGTTCGGATCTCTTCTTCTTGGGAAAAGTACCAAGTCAATGTCTCAACCCAATGCTAGAAAATCAAAGTTCCTGGGAATTGGACTGCTCCCCTGGCATCTCCCAGCTCTTGCCTTGGGGAAAATAAATCACATTTTGTATTTAAGACTGATGTAACATTGCCACAAGAGAAGCTTTATCTGTTTAAGCCTATCCATCATTTCTCTCCCCACTCCTCCTTGCATCTCCCTCCCTGGGCAGGCGCTCACATTTACCTGTGTGTTGTAATCTCCCCTGTATATCTGCCTGCCACGATGATTGATCTTTGGTAACAAATCAGCATAGACGGCAGCGGTGCTGCTGCCCATTCTGCTTTTGATGGAGGGTGTGGTCGCTCTGTAAATCAGTGCGGGGAGATGCAGGCTGAGCGCTGCTCGGCACAGCTGCAGGAGGCTTCTGTTCCCACAAAGCTGTGCTCTGTTGAAGGGACTCCAGCTGTCCCTGCCACAGCTCTCTTCCCCAGGGGAGGTGACGGCATTCTCCTTTGCCCTGGGATTAGGGCAGGCGTGGATCTGTGCTGTAAGCCTGGTTCCTCTGTGTCCTTGAACTCTCATAAATCAGAACCCAGCAGGGCACACAGGTCAGGAAGGCAGGGCTTCCTGGGCTCTCAGTTTGGCCCTATTGTGACTAATTTTAATAATAAAAGGATTGAAAAGGGGTATCTGAACATATTTTGGTGTTAAAAATAGTGACATTTTGTTATGGACTTCCTCCTTCCCCCGCTGACTCATGCCATAATGAGGAATCTGTGGGGTTGGGGTCATTTGTATGATTGCTGGTGGCACCGCAGGTAGAATCCAGCAATCTCTCATGACAGTGGTGATGATGGTGGGCATTGCACTGTTCATCACTTTACACATATAGATGAATTTCATCTGCTAGGAATAATGAGCTAAGGAAACAGGTCAAAGATCTATTTGGTGGGAAAGCATGCAGGCTGTAGAGACAGAATTCTGATTTTCAAATTCAGAAAGGGCAGGGAGCGGCATTTATTCAGTACCTATACAAGGTTCCTCTTTTTTCTATAAGGTGTTCTTCCTACCAGTCCTGCAACTTAGAACACCTCTTGCCTAAATGTCCACAGCTGAAAACTGAACCTTAAGAAGATTCAGTAGCATGTCCAAGGCTACACACTGTTGCTGCACGGCAGAGCTGGGATTTAAATCAAGGTTGTCTGATTCTGAACTCCGGTTATGGATGGAAATGATCTCAACAGGATCCATCTCATATGTGGATAATAGGATGAGAAATCTACGTCCTAGACAAGTTTCTCCTCTGAGGTATAGAGTTTTCTTTTATTACTAATAAATAGGCAAACCAATCTCCACACACCTAAGTCTAAGAGTAAAACTAGACAACCTTTGGCAAAGCCCCATGAAGCTGAAAAGATCGAACTATTCAAAGCTTTCACTTTATCATTATTTCAGCTTCTAAACTTGTCATCTTTATAGTCTATTGAATTAATAAAAGAAGCGAATGCTCATTACCACTGACAGAGCAGTATACTGCATGTTATATAAACTGCTCTATGCAACCCCATATGATTGCTATAGAGGCACAAATTCATACTTTTCACCATCCTAACTCATAATCGTAACCCAACATCCATTCAAATTAAAGCACTGTAACTCTTTTTAGGAGTAGGAAAAAAAAACCTTGCTGCTTTTTACTGGTTGATTTATTGTAACATGACAATATTGAGTATATTAAATTTTAATATTGGTGCTGTCTTTTTCACCACAAGTCTTGCACTGAGAAGCTCAGAAATTATTTCATTTTAAAAGGGACATTTATTGCACTGTATAGGCAGGTATGTAATTCCTTCCTCCAAGAAATCTGTGGAATATTTTCCTTCTGAGGTGCGAGAACTTTTGATTTGCACTTGTTGTGTCATTTGGGTGCAAAGGAAGGGTGATTTACTGTTTCCATTGGCATAAATAATGTTCTGTTTGTTTCTGCATCATTTTCCAACACCCACTAACGATAGCGCCTCACAGTTTACTAGGCAGAGAATTCAGCGTTTTACTGTAAATGTCAGGGAGAGAGAATGGAAAAACAGCTTTGAATTTCAGCCTAATGTTCAAATGGCTTCCCAATCACATTGGAAAGGGATAGCCCAGTTATGGTGGGATAGTGCCACGAGGCAGCTGTCCTTTCTACTTCATTTCCTGAGACTACTAAAACTCGGGGGAACGTGGCCACCTTCTGATCCCTACAATAAGATAATTCCCAGGATAATGTATGCTGTTACCAAACCCAGGCATCTCTCTGCCATGGCTACTTCTCACCTGCTCATTTTCTGCTTTCTTTTCTACTCTGACCTTGGATCATCAATTTTTTAAAGTATGTGTCAATCTGAGGAAATATCGTGTGGGAATTCTGACATGACAAAACTTTCTGGAGAACTGTGCAAAACGGATGTGACAGAAACTGATCCAATGTCCATTTTATTTTTCTTCTTCCTTCGTTACAAAAGCTGAGTTTACTTGGAGCGACAATATGCCTGTCTGAGATATATGTTTTCTAGACTCCATTACAACTTGATTTGGTTATTCTGGATAATGAGATGAAAACAGAAGTTATTGGGCAGATCATCTGGAAAATAGAACTGTGAGTTAGACAGCTGGTATGGGTCTATATTTGCCTTTCCCTTCTAACTTCCACCTTCTGCTGGACTGTGGAAAGATGGTTGGATCTCTAGCAGCTATGTTGAACAAGGAGGCAAACTTTAGGTACTGTAATAAGTAGAGCAGAACAGAATGACAGAAGAAAACTGTGTTCCTAATGAGTTAGTGAAGACACTATTCCAGTCACACATTGCTTACCTTAGGACTTTTATTAAATAAAAGCATACTTTCCTAATTTATTTAAGAAAGTATAATCATGTTCTATTACTAGCATGTTGGGAAAGCCCATTGCCATGTTGTGAGGATACTCAAGTAGCCCTGAAGGAGGCCCACGTGGTAAGGAAGTAAGGTCATTACCAACAGCTAGCACTGACTTGCTGTCTTGGAATTGGGTCCTGTCAGCCCAGGTAAGCCTTCGGATGACTGAAACCCTGGCTGGTAGCTTGTCTACAACCTTGTGAGAGACCCAAGTCAGCTAAGCTGCTCCTGAATTTCTGACCCTTAGACACTGTGTGAGAGAATAAATTTTTATTGTTATTTTAAGCTGCTATATCAATATATAAACAATATAGATGTTCATATTAGACACATTTTCTTATGTATATATTTTAAACTGATGCATCATGGGAATAATATGAAGCCCTGGCATTCTGAAACCCTATAAATGAAAATATCCATAAAGGCACTTAAGGTTTTTCCTTTCTAAGCATCATAGTTAAATATGGTAATGGACTTAATAGCATTCTAGCAATACCCTTATGCATAATAGCAGATAATAATAATCCTTGTGAATTTCACATTCCACTAAACAGGCATTTTCTTAACTACCATAGGGCAAGTCAGAATTAGACTAAAAAACCCATATTCTCCTCACCTACTTCCTTACTGTTATGCTTCCATTCCAGCTCTGGAAGGCTTGGTGGCCCACTGGACACCGGACCGTAGAGGACTAAAGATTCCCAGAACACTGCTTCTCCTTTCTAATGACACTCAGTGTTTCACAGAGGAAAGCATCCTTTGGAAAGGATCATGCCTTCCCAATTTCAAATCCAATTTAATTTCAAGCAGTGAAGCTGCCTTCCCAGTTTAGAGTGAAGTCTGCATGGTTAGCCGCCTGAGTCCCCGCAAGGTGCCAAACAGTCATTACTGGTCCAGGTGCCCAGACCTTTTCCTGTTTTTCATAAACACTTATTTGCGTTTCCAGAACCTGACTTCACTTTACAGTGGCCAGCACCTTCCTCATACATCATGAAACTCCACTTCAGGCAACTGACTTCCTAGGCTTCTGGAATCATCCATCCATCACAGTCCACGGAGACCCCTGTGCATTGTGAAAGTTGCCAGCCCGGCTGCAGAACATGACACTTACATCTCTAATTTCCCTGAGCTGGAGTACCTTTTAGGTTGGGTGTTAAGTTTCAAGACCTGAGGTTTATTGGTCATTTGATTGATTAACTACCTCTTGTTTGCCTCACCAACATGCTGCCTGCCTGATCCAGAAAGTGACACTGCAGGAGGGAAGCTGTTCGGTCCCCACCGAGGTGGGACAGCCAAGCTAGCTGCAGGGTGAAGGGTGCCATAGAGCATTTCTGAGACAGTCCTACTCCGTGGTAACACCTGGGACAAAGACTGTCACATCCACAGGGCGGTTCATTATCACTCATTTCAAACCCATCTATTTACTTCAAGAATCCAATTCTGACTACATTCAGTTGGTAAATATCAGAGCCTTCGGCCGAGTAATGGAAAATTGTCCAGCTGAGTTTACTCAGATTCCCCTGATTAATCCACCTGACTGCCCGATCAGAGCTATCGTCATCACTCACGTAGCGACTTTTAATTTGGATTTTGTTGTCCGCTTCTTTCTCTTCCCTTTTCCGAGCTTGCACATTAAAATTTGTGGCTCCTAACCTAATTTTCTAATTTTTGCTTGGTTGGATTCAGCTTTTACTTTTTCCTTCCTTTTTTTTTTCTTTTTTTGAATTGTGTTACATGCAAACTTTCAAAGACAGAGATGGAGTCATAATTGGTTTAACTCTGTGCCAGAAACTTTCAGAAATGGTATAGATATTCCTGTTCTTTCTGCTTCCAAAGCTACCCAGTCATGTGCTTGCATAATTGCACTTAATGACTGTGTCATCCAGGCAAACCCAGTTGGGTGAGAAGTTGGGAGTTGGGGTTCATTGGTCAATCAGAGCTCTCTCTATTGGACAGACTGAGTAGTGCACCTGTGGCCTGGTTAGTCTTTGCTGTCATCCTCAACGTTAAGCAATCTAGTGGCAAGTCTGATTGGAAAGGCTTTTTCTTTGATTTTGAGTGGGATGGGTAATGGCCTAAAGAAAGGCTTGATGAGATGCTGTCTTGCTCTTACTAAGCAGATAGCATAAAGCTAATCGTGTATGAGATACTCTGTTCATTGACATTAAAGGGCAGCCACTCATTTTTTTTCTTTTACAAAAGGGAAGCTTATTTCCTGTTCTCATTCTATGGCCAAGGTAGCAATGTCAAAGCGGCATGAAGTAAATAGCAGTGAGCAATTCAGATGCAATTTATTCTCAAGCTCAGCTTATGTACCTGCATCAGCTTCATTAAAGCCACTGTCAAATGAATGCATGAACACACATATGCACTGACATATACAAATACATATATAAATGTCTAGATTTCCTTATTTTTCTGTCTCATCTCACTTGCACCTTCCATTCATTGTCAGAGGAAATGAGCCTTGACGCATGGATGATTTTTGACTGAGATGAAGATATTTGCCCTTGCTGTGTTTGTGAAAACCAGATGAAACAGGTTCCTTGAGTTGACCAGGTTGCTCCGGAGTCCACCTGTCTTGCCTCCACGAGAGTTTTCACAACAACAGCAACAATAATTGCCATTTAGTAAGCTCTGGTTGTAGCCAGGCTTATGCCTAGATGGCTTTCGCTTGTCTACTCGGTTCCTCCTCTGATCAGCTTCGTGAGGCGGGCGGGCAGAGAATCCCGTAGGAAGCCTGTGGGAGAGAATGAGGTGGCCGCACCAGCTGTAGTTCTGACACCCTAAGGATCAGGAGTAATAAATAACTCTTTCTGTTCTTCCCCTTTTGCTTCACTCGCATTCTCATTTTCTTCAAACACATCCTTCCAGCTGCCATTCTGGACACTGGGTTTGCAAGTCTTACCCAGGTCCACTGGAGTACCAGGGTGTGACCTAGGAAGAGAGGTGTGCAGCCTAATCTTTGCCCCCATTCTGGAGTCCTTTCCTTTTCATGGGACTCTTAGTGACAGCTCTGTGGGTCCTCCCTTGAATTTGCTGCCTTTTATAGAACAAGATAATACTGCTAATACCCTAGGAGCTTTTTCTTGTTCAGGAGTCGGATGCGATGTGTCAAGCCACTTACATTCTCTTGTGCCTCTGTCGTGAAAGGCTGGTCAAGGTTAGCCTCGTAGGCAGTGTTGGCTTAAGAAATCCAGCCGGAACATCAATCTGAGTTGGATCTGCATCCTAACCACGTGATTTTGGACAAGTTTTTTTAAATCTTTCTAAGCTTTGATGTCTGCATTTGGAAAAGTCAAGTCAGTATGAGTACCTATCCCATAGATTGTGAAAATGTTTAAATACAATCATTTATTAATTAAATGATGAAAAAAAGTTGCCCATTGGATGCCAGGCCCTTCTCTAGGCATACAGGAGTTGATCAGTAGACAAGTTCTCCCTCTAGTTATGGAGGTTACTGACTAGAGTTGGATGCAGGTGACTCATTAAGGAATCAGTAAATAAGATAATTTTAGAGTGTGGGAAGTGCTATGAAGCCCATAAAACTCATGGATGTATAGAGAATAATGGGGAGGAGGTAGAGAGATTGGATGATCTGAAAGCCTTCTCCAAGGAGGAGATATTTGAGCTAACAAAGTAAACTGCATAGCCCAGAGCCTGGTAGTTGTAAGAGACCCACAAATGCAGTGATACTTATTATACAACTATAAATACGGTAATTATTTCTGCTATAGTCAGCAGAGTTTGCAACCTGACAATGGTTACAGTCTCCTCCCTCGGCCTCTTTTCTGCAGCCTCCAAGCAATGCAGCAAACAATAAGGCAAGGTGCTTAGAGAAAACAGCTTTGTCGCTCTTTATCTACAAAGTCAACATTGGTGCTAGAAATCAGAGAACAGGAAAGACCCTGGATTCAGTGTGAACACCCAAATTGTCCTTGACAGGTGGCTTCACCTGAAGACGTTTCCTCCCAAGAACCCGTGATATGCTGCAATTCCCTGGGCATTAACAGACAGTAGTTGAAATAGACTCATTTCTGGGTAGTAGCGAAATGGGACCTTCATTGTGGCCACAGATGCACTGAGGATGTCATCCTGTTTGTGAGGAGGACCATTCTGCAGAGCCCAGAAACAGAAATGTACAAGGAGCCATTCAGACTCACTCTTCCTGTGGCCCTGTCTTGGTAAAAGGCCCCATCATTTAGCCTGCTGAGGATCCAGGGCATCTCCTTGAGCCTCTCCCTCTACCTGCACCCCCCAGCCAGGCAGTCACTAATGCCTACACTGTCACCTCTCGGTCATCCTTCCCACTGTGTTGGCTTTCTCCCCATTTCCACCACCACTGCTTCCTCCAGGCTTCCATCGGCTCTGCCCCTTTGCACCGCCCTGACTGCAGCCATTTTCAAAAGGTTACGATCTTTAAGAGCATGAACCAGGCCATTTTCTCTTTTGCATACTGTATACTACCAGTTCCTAAATTACACACTGAGGACTCTTAGATCAATGGCTAAGGAAATATTGCAAGAGATCCATGGATCTGTTGTCTGTGGAGTGGATTAATAATGTGTCAAAAATAGGTGTATAAATATTTTCAAATATGTGTAAATACTGTTTTGATTATAAGATGTAAATTTATTTTAAAGAACTACTGAACTCCGAATTGATTTTTTTCAATGTATGTTTATTAAATCAATAAATGCTAAAAATAGATCTTTCATCTGGCAGGGGTCTGCGATACTGTTTTTGTGAATATGTGGGTCTTTGAACTTAAAAAGGGGCCTTAGTACACCATCGTGAGCCACGAGAGTGATGACTCGATTAGCACCTGGCGCAGACCGCGGCGCGCAGTACGTGCACATGTCGGTGGAGACCGATGGCTCCTCTGCGGATTTGCGGAGGGGCCGGCGAATGCTGCCCTTACTAAACGGTACTGTGATCCTCGAACTAGGTCAAGTGATGCAGGAGCAAGCTACCTGGGCTTCCGCTAGCCTCAGGTGCAGAGGGATAATCTAATCGGTGCCCCATTCAGCTACCATTTTAGTCTTGGATGTTAGATGGAGCAAAGTGTGCTCAGTTAATGGAGCAAACACAGGGGATTTTAAATGGCAGTTTTGCAAATTTGTATTCCTGTGAAGGGCTGTGTCGGGGCTGTTACCATCTCTGCTTGTTCTGTTTATTCAGCATGAATATCTGGAACATGTAGTTGTTCTGCTGGTTTTTTATCAGATACGCCGTCCCAAGGTACCACGGGGAATATCTTCATTATTAACATAATAAGAGGGAAGCCGGCTGCTCTTGGAAACTGCACATTTCTAGAACTTGTGTTTGTTACATATTGGCTGTTAATTAGGACCCAGCTAACAGTGGCAGGATATCAAAGAAGGAAATGATCCACATGAACACGGTAGAATGTTCTGACAGCAGCCAACGTGCCAGCTCCGTTCAGAGTTTGCCTGCAGAAGGAAAAGGTTCAGGGGGGGTTGGAACTTAACGAGAAGCCTCCTACTTGGGGGTCACAGTGCTTTTTGTAGCCTGAGAGCTGAGCAAGCCTGTGCTCGCCTTTGGGGAGAGACCGCTCATCTCCGCCTGTCCTTCCCCTTCCATCTCCATGCGACCCTTTCTTTGTCCTCTCACACAGCCCTGAAGGAGCACAGCACTTAGCTTCTCAGGGGGTCTGGGAAAATACTGCCAGAGGAGGAAAGGGAGGGTTTTCCGGTCTGTTCTGGATTGTCCTTATCATTTTCATTACTGTGATTTAAATCATTATATGTAATATAAAATATAATATCATAAACATCCAAATAATTCCCCAGTACCTAAATAAAAAGTGAAAGTTCCCCTTCATACCCCTCCTAGACCCCACCTTCCCCTCTAGAGATAACCACCACCACCAGTTTGCGGTGCACCTAGAATCCATCTAGCCACACATTCTAATGTATGGTATTCTTTTTTTTTAATGTACACAAATGGAGTCACACTGTTTATATTGCTTTTTTCATTTGTAGTATCTTGAAAATCTTTCTCTGCTATGGAATGTAATGCAATACACAATGACCTAACTCATTTATTGGAATGGCTGCATAGTACTTCACTTATGGATGTATGTGTTAGAATTTATTTGGTAATTACCTTATTTATAGCATTTAAAACAATCTTTGATAAAGAGCTCCAGCAGGATTTTAGCCCTTCATTTTTTTTTTTTGGCATTTTTATTTTCTAGTTTCTGCTTTTCCTACTTTTACTTGATATGGTAGGCTGAATAATGTACCACCCCCTCTGCCCAACATATGTTTCTGTCCCTGGGACCTGTGAATGTTTCCTTATATGGCAAAAAAGCACTTTGCAGGTATGGTTAAGTTAAGGTTGTTAAGGTTTGTGAGATGGGGAGATTATCCTGGCTTTTCTGGGCGAGTGCCATGTAACCACAACAGTCACTATACGAGGAATGCAGCAGGTGTCTGAAGAAGAGTGAAAGCAATGTGAGCGTGGAAACAGATTATAATGATGAAGCCGCAAGACAAGGAGCCATCAGTCTGCTGGAGCCCCCAGAAGGAACAAGGCACACAGACACCTTGATTAGAGCCTCATCAGATTCATTTTGGTCTTCTGTTTTAAGCCGCTAAGTTTGTGGTGATTTGTTGTGGTGGCAATAGAAAACTAAGTTAGTCGACTTAACTGGTTATAATGTTGAATAACTGGTCATGCCTTCTTACTATGGCTAAAATATACTTCTGGAAAAAGAAAAAATCTTGACTGTCACACAGATGCAGAAATAAACCCATGCTAGAGATTTTGTTCATAAGAAACCAGGTAGAGATTATAACTGGCTCAAAAAAGAAGCAAAAAAGCACAAATTTACATGGAATAAGAAATGCTGAAATGAATGTGCAAATGTTTTTCTCATGGAGTGAAGTCAATCAACCCCCTATCAGATAGGACAGAAGTCACATGTTTATCTCTTACCAGCATCCTACAGAGTTATCATGTATTACAAAGATAAGCAAAAACTAGAATCAGATGAATTGGATAGGTTATCTAGACAAGCTATAATTTTCCACTGAAACGCAAATTTTTTTCTATACCATGAACATTCTAAATCAGGGGTTGGTAAACTCCAGCCTTTGGACCTGTGGGCCAAATATGATCTGCTGTCTGTTTTTGTATAGCAGACAAGCTAAAAACAGTTCTTACTGGTGAACATTTGCAATTGATCTGATCATAGGGAACACTAACTTTGAACCCCAAGTAAGTGAACTATTATCCCCAGACACAGAATCCCATTTTTCTTTTCTGCCCTCGCAGACACACCCTGAAGTCACGCTTTACCAGCTTTCTAGGTGTCCCTTAATCCAGTCGGGTTGACAATTGGAATTAACTATCTCTATTCACAACTATGAGAGGGATCCATCTGCCTGTGGCTCATTGATTTAAACAGAAGATAATGGAAAGTTTAATGGATGCTTGAGTTACAAAGTCCAGGTCCTGCCCTTTAAGTCTTGACTCCAAACTGCCAGACAATTTCCTAGTCATTATTTTCCCAAACACTCATCTTTAAGCTCAATGCTTGGTGCTTTGGAATTTCTTTCCTCCTATGTTTTCTTGTATTTAGCACATCAGTCAGACTACAGCCAGAAAACAGAAACTGTACCATTAATTTGAACATGGAAAAGTTAATATAAAAATGATTAACTACTAAGAAGTGGTTAACAACTAAAAGGGGTGAAGGAAGGCTTTGTGTAATCTAAGAACACCGAGTCCAGGAGGAGCAGCCATCATCCCTAGAGCTGAGGGAGAGAACACAAAGAAAACTCAGGAGATCTGCTGCTTCCACTCCCACATACATCTGCAAAGCTGAGGTTGAGACCTTGATGAAGATGCTGTGGCTACCACAGGACCCTGCAGCCTGGTGGTGGTGAAGAAATCTTCCAGAGGGCCCCGGCCAGGGCTGGTTTCTAGGAACAGCTCACTAGAGGGGGTGAGTGGTCTGGGTTTGATCTACAGGACCAGCCTAATGGTAGCCAAGAACTTCACTGTGCGGTGCCAGGAGCCAGAGCTGGTCTGCAAGAAGTGGCCGACAAACTGCTCAGAGAGTGAGTGCCTTGGACCTTGGACATACTGATCCTCTGGCAGCTGCTGTGGTAGAGGGAACAAAAACACACCAGAATCAGAAAGAGAAGCTCCTTCCCTTGCTATGGCCTGGCAGCCAGCAAAGGAGAAATGTTTACAGGGTCCAGCTCCAGTATCACAAATGAGGGCAAAGAAGGCTAGGATTGTAGCTAAAAAACAATAAATTGATAACTGTCACATTCACCCAAATATAAATAATGAGAAATGAGGTGTAATGATCAGTGAAGTACGAAGAAATGTGCACTAGGTTGAAGGCACAGGCAAATGCTTCAGATCTGAAACACTGTTGTTCTACAACTTGCTTTTTTCTTTTTAAAAAAACTGTGGACATCTTTCATTGTCAGTGGATACAGAGCTATTTCTTTCTTTTAGTAACTACAAGGTATTCCATTATATGGATGTCCTAGAATTTAATTTACTATTTTCTTACTGGTGGACATTTAGGTTTTTTCAAAATTTTCATTATAATAGAAACATGCTGCATTACACATTCTCACTATTTTACATAAAAGCAATGTGTATGCATAAAAATGCTGTCTGCACAGGTGGGAGAGTTTGGAGAATGTTACTATTTTAGTCATAGCTGTACTGATTAAAGCTATTGTAAGCATGTATCATTTTTATTTATTTTATTTGTAATCAGAAAATGCATAAAAAGATGTTTCAATGTTGAAAGACATGCAACTTAATTAAAATTGTAAACTGCTACTAAGATTCTGCTTAAATACTCTGGTATTTATATGACAAACATTCTTTTGACTGTCTTGGAAAAAGCAACAGTTGGTAACTCTTGTTACAGGGTTGGATCAAAGCAGTACAAATGTGTTTTCAGCAGCTTATTGTGAGATATTCTGTCTGGATAGCAAAAAAAAAAAAATAATAATAATAATAATAAAATAAGTAAGTAAGTAAAAAAAAAAAACAACAAAAACCCCCTTTCCTGTCATTTAGGCAACTTTCCAGGTGTTCAGGATGATGGGCTCTGAGGAGAAAGGCTGGCTTGACTCACATTTTCTGAGCTGCAATGCATACAGGGCAGCAGGACCAGAGGGAGTGTTTTCATTTGAGTGGACCCAGTTCTGACCTGAGGTTTGCCCTCCCCCCGCCTCTGCTTCTGAGCCGACCAGCCGTGGGAGAGGGGAAGAGCTTCTCTGACCAGATCTCCACGGCATTCCTGGTCAAGGGGAAGGTGGCAAGTCAGTCTCTATAGCACTGAGACTTGTCGTTTTTTTGGAAATAAGTATTAGATTTGAAAGTGTTTAATCATCTATCAAAAGCTCTTCAAATCCTACAGCTAGACTCTTTTTCTTGACAAGCTGCAATCAAAATTCTGAATCAGGGCAGTCTGTATGACCAGCTTTGTGATGATGAAGGGTTCACTCCTTTCTCCAAAGGGTGACGTGGAAAAGCAAGAAGGCTGTGTGTGTGTGTGTGTGCATGTGCACACATGCACGCATGTGCACGTATGTACATGTGAAATCCTAAAGGAACTAGGACAAGTGCAAACAGAAATTGTTCAGGAGGTGAGGTCTCGGTCCAGGGCCACTGACATCTGCTGGGTGTGTGCCAAAGCTGCAACACCTCTGGGATTTGGGGGTTGCAGATGAGGTAACATGTTTTCCTCCTTTCACAGACTATTTGGGACATAGAGGGAAGGAGCAGATGTCCCTCCCCCAGCTGGCAGGGAGGATGGATATTAGGAGGAGAACCACAGGAAGACAACAAATACCATGACGACAGATTTTTCTTGGGATAAAAAATAACAGCTGTAGCTAACACAAGCAAATAATAACCATCATTTGGGGATAGCGAGGTTTGGCCCTCAGATCCTTTTCTTTCTCCTTGGCACTGAAAATGGTTCTTTCCCTGGGGCTTCTTGGACGGCTCGGAGCATCCTGCAGCTACAAATGGTGGAGCAGTTGCCTGATGGGCTGGACGTATAGCCTGCACCTTACCACCTTTGTTTTGTAAGCAGAAAAAAAAGAGAGATAGAAAAAAGTAAAAAAAAAAGGAAAATAAAAAAATACTTGAAGAAAGAGAAACTTCCCTTTCTGACATTGCTTTATTTTGCTCAGACTTTCTTTCCAGTGGAGTCATATCGAAAGCTTATTACTGTTGGATGCATGAAGAAAGCACAGCAATTAATATTAGTTAAATGTTTATTTCAGAGCAAAAATTTGGGGAGTCAGATGACTTCGGAGATTTCCCTTTGCCACTCCTCTACCATTCTCAAAAGGAATGCTGCTGATTGCCTTTCCAGAAACATCAGGAAATACAGTGTAATTAACGTTTGTGCACCAGCTAGACTTGGCATTTGAAGCATAACATAAGGGCAGCATTATTCATGGGATGTAATGAAACAACTTGGATTGGAAAGGTGTGTGAGGCTTAATGAAATAGCTGTGGAGGTTTATCTGGGAGCAGTGAGTGCAGATGAACACGCTTCAGCAGTGCCTCTGGCTGCGGGGTCCCCTCCGTGCCAAGCTGGTTGGGGTGCTGACATTTGGGCATTTGAGGTAGGCCACAGGGAACTCATCTGAGGTGATTGGGAAAACGGGGATGATGGTTCAGGGGGCAGCATTTAGGGTTTGTGCTCTGGTGAAGTCTCTTGGGATCCCTGGCTGCAGCAGCCCCAGCTTGGGGAGCATTTTCCCATCACAGAAAGGCAGACCTTGTAGCCACCGCTATTCTCCCAAATTCTGCAGGTCCTCGGGTCTGGTCAGACCTTATGTTGAAAATAACTTCTGCTGCTTTGGCATTTTCCCCGCTTTCTTTGGCTGCATAGCCTTTGCTTTTCTGCTCTTGTTGGTTTGTGAGCTACTCAGCTACCCCCTAGGATACACTAATTATGATGAGTCTCAAGCCTAAATAACAACTTCATGGTTTTGTTTTAAACTTCAAAGCTCTTTGGTATTCATCTTTTTCAGGTTTGAGGCTTAGCAGCCCCATGAGCTCAATAGAGCAGCTATTATTATCTGCATTTTACAGCTGTGATGACAGAGGTTCACCAGAGAGGTTATGTGACTAACCCAAAGCCACACAGACAGTGAGTAGCAAGGCAGGAAAGCAAACTCAAGTCTGACTTCAAGACCACTGTCCATTTGCGTTATCCAAACTGTATGCCACCTTAAACTTCGACTGTGCTGTGTTCTTTACAAACATCTTCACTGGATAGATCCTACAGCAGTGGTCAATAAGCAAACTCATTCAGATAAAAACTCTGATGGTCAAGGTGACAGAGCTGGGCAGCACCAGACTTAGGTCTCTAGGCCTCCTCTTCTGGCTAAGCCCAAGATTGGCCCTTTCCTCTCTACTCAGCTTCCTGTCAGGGAAGCAGAGGTGTCTGTACCTTTGTGTGTGCACTAGTTGCACTTCCTAGAGTCAAATGTGTGGTGTTTGTCATGGAGAATCCTCTTGTTTGAAACCGATGGCCTTTGACGAGTGGAGTGTCCTGGCTGCGGGAGGGTCAGGTATTTTTGCTAAAGGTGATATCCGATAGGACAGACAGGATAGTCATGGTGTGCCTCCCCCTGGATTTATGAGTGCCTGAGGGAAGGAAGTGTGAACTCTGTATTGATTGCATGGAAATTGGGAAGAAGGACCCTTCTTATGACAAGATAATAATGATCAACATTTATTGAGTTTCTTATTGTGTGACCTGCACTGGTGTGTATGTGTGATTGTGAGTGTGTGTGTGTGTGATTCTTCATCTAATTTAATCTTCACCATGAACCCATGCAATGGGTGCCATAATTATCTCCATTTTATGGGTGAGGACCTGAAGATACTGAAGCTCAGAGAGCTTAAGTAATTGCCCAGAGACACACAGCACTAGAGACAATATTTGACTGAGGGTTTGTCTGCTCCTGTGTTTTATTTGTTAATACACAGACAATTTTCAGGACTTTCTCTGGGTCTGAGAGGAAGCTATTCTATACCTGATATGATACATCTTTGTAGTTGATCTATTCTTGACAATGCTACTTAGTTATCTAACCACAACCAGCGCCATCCTTACTGGAACTTTCTCACAGCTCCTCTTCCCTGTGCAGATGAGAGGTACAGAGGACTCAGGCTTATTGAATGGTAGATGCACAACCTACATCAGTGCAGATAACCCCTCAACAACCCTGTGAGGGGAAACTTTATTAACGTCATCACACAGATCAAGATGGAAGCTTAGAGATGTTGAGTCACCTGCCCATAGTCACAAAGTTAGCAACTATTGAGTCTAAGATTTGAACATTTGTGTCACTCCAGTCCTCAAGGAGGTCACAAATGGGACCTGGACCCCTGTCTCCAATCATTATGTCAGTGCTTGAAGCACACAGTAGACACTCAGTAGATATTTGTCAGATGAGCAAATATAACAAGCACTCTGTGATTTTTGACCTTTACTAAGGGGTTTGAGGGAAGGGCATGGAAGAGGGTCCTGGACTTTTCCCAGGTGTCTGGTGACATCTTATATATTCCACCCTCCAGAGCCACAACTAATCTTCCACCCTGTGTCCCAGTAGACAATTTCTGCCCAGATCCCTGATCTGTGAGGTCTCCCCAAGCACAATATATTTTCACACATAGACCCTTTCCTTCTATAGAGGAATTCTGTAACAGCTGCAAAGAAGGAGCATATTTCTTCACTTGGTTACCAATCTGTTGGAGTTATCCATGGCATAGGGGCAGAGTTTTCTGAAATTGAGGAGGGAGAAGGACACTGAACTTACCTTTTCCTCCACGTTTGCCACGGCATGTTTTCAGAGCAAACAGGAGGAAGAGTAATGATAAATATTTCAAAGCTAGAATGCAAGTTTTACAGCACCACAGCCTTACAAATGTACTAACACTGCCGCAAATCTCCTGCAGGAGTGCATTAAGGTGATTCATAAGAACAGAAGTTCATCCTTGTCAGCCAGGCTTGAGCAGGACAGATTACCAGTGGACACACTATTACACCTGTTCTTAGTGCTTTAAAAATTGCATCTGGCATTTATTTCTAATAAGTCACGGTGAAATAGGTGAGATAGTTTACCTGCACTGTAAGATAGAAAAGTCCTTCTCTTTTTTTTTTTTTAAACCACATCATTTTCTGTGGGTTTATAATATATAGACCACCTAGGAAAGGGGATGGTCTACTAAAGGACATAAGAGAGCGTTCGCTCTGGGGAATCAACACGATTTACTAACACACCATTGCTAGGGAGCCTTTTTCTAGTAGGCTGCTTGTAGCTAGTACCCAAGGAATGAAAAAGGATTATGCTATTTGCACATGTCAATGTCAGGGCTAATTAATTTCACAGTTTCTAACACACGTGAGAGAAGACTGTTGGTCACGTAATTACCTAATGTCCATGAAAGGGTTTCCTTTTCTTTTTTTTTTGGCAGGCACGTGTGTGTGTGTGTGTGTGTGTGTGTGTGTGTGTGTGTGTATGTTTCTTCTTTCCTTATCTTGATCACCCCTCATAGAATTTTCCTACAGTCAGTTCCTTTCTTTAATCTCGTTGGCACTTGGCTCAGAATCACACCTGCCTGGTGGGGCTAAGTATATAGTCAGTCCTGCATTCGAAACTGGCTGCTAGGAAGGTCAGATGAAAGGAAGGCACAAACCCGGAGTTTGATAGCACACGGGGTGCTGAGGATGTGAGGAATAGATGCTCCCTGCACTGCTGGTGGGGCCGCGTGATGGTGTCCTCTTCACAGCCACAGAATGTGGCTGTCCACACAAAATTTGTTCACCAGCTTTACTTGCACATTGGGAGAAGACTGAAGTAAAATTTTGTTTGTAATAAAGATTAAAAACAAACTAAATGACCCCAAAGACATAACTGACTAAATAAATTATGATTTACCCATACAATAGAATATTATATGATGGTTGAAAAGAATGATGTAGGTCTGTACATACTGATTTGAAATCACTTCCAAGATATATTGTAAAGTAAAAATAGCAAGTTGTAGAGCAATGTATGTTGTTGGTTTAACTTGTGTAGAGAAACAAATAAACACATATCTCCATATCTATCTCTCTATATATCTATCTACCTCTCTCTGTCTGTCTCTGTCCATCTATCTGCTCATCTCTATGTATTGAATATGTATAGAAGAGTCTTTCAGAAACTGTATTAGTTTGCTTAGTGCTGCCATAACAAAATAGCACAGCTGGGTAGTTTAAGCAACAGAAATTTCTTGAAGTTTTGGAGGCTGGAAGTCCAAGGTCAAGGTGTTAGCAGAGTTGATTTCCTTCTGAGGCCCCTTGCCATGGCTTGCAGATGGCCACCTTGCCACTGTGTCCTCACATGGTTTTTCCCAGTGTCTCTGTGTGTGTCCTAATCTTGTCTTCTATAAGGACACCACTCAGATTAGGGCTCCTTCTAATGGCTTCACTTTAGCTCAATCATCTCCTTAAAGGTCTGATCTTTAAATACAATCACATTCTGAGGTACTGAGGCTTATGCCATCAACATGGGAATTTTAGGGAGTACTCTATTAAGCCCATAACAGAAGCCCAAATAGCATTTGTGGCAGTTACCTCTGTGGAAAGGGATTGAGAGCTTTGGATAGGAGAAAAATACATTTTTCACTGGGCATCTTTGTAAAGGGTCTGAGTAGGTCCCATTACTAAATTCACATTGATATGAGTAATTTTAAAATAATATGTTTCCAAATATTTCTGCGATCTCTTCCTCCTTATTAATCCTGAGTGAGCCCTCTCAATTGCACTGTAGTTAGTGGCATCTTCCCTTTTTACAGAGACATAGGTTAACTGATACATTCAGGGTTTAAATTCCCAGCAAGTTATGTTCATTCCTACTAAGGAAATGAGTGCCAAAATCATACATGGGCTATTTATCCTCTGCTTAAAATCTTTCTTTCCTTCTCACATTTCTATTTAAAAAATAGCTACATAAAAATATACATTTTTTTTGTGATACTATCACTTTAAATCCAATTCTAATTTTACCTCCAGGTAGCTTTCTCATCTCTATCTGTTGGCAATATATTTGTTTGCAAGTATAATCAGGATTCTTCCAGGACACAGATGGTCAAAATATGTGTAAATTTTTTTTTCCTACAAAAATAACATACAAATGGGAGGCAGAAATTTTACTACAATACTCTCGAATTCCAGCTGTTGTCTTATAGTTGACAATGTGCTCATTTTATTAGTCTGTTATTATTTCAGACACATTCATCTCCGTTAACTAGATGTATGGGTTACTGAGAAATGCACATTTCATCACTATTACTGTTTGCCATAATGTGTGTGTGTGTGTGTGTATTATACATGCTTCCATAGTTGTCTAGTAACATTTTATAGCTTCAAATAGGTAGAGTCACCCTGGGTCAAAAAACTCTACATGTGCCAAAAAAATCTACCTGGGCTGCCTGCCCTCTTGTAGTATTGGTACCCCTCTTCTCCTTAATATATGTGGTGTTGGCTGAAGGTGGCTGGCTGTGAGCACCTGACAAGGTGAGGGTTTTCATCTGGCCGTGCCCAGCCAACAGACAGGGCCAGCTGACAGGGCGGGGCCTTGGTTGCCCGGGAGCAGCTCTTGACCAATGATAGGCAGGGAGTATTCGTACCCTGGCTTCTTACCTCTTCAACTGTGCAAACTCTGAAGTGCCTGTTCTATACCAGCCCTCCCCCACCTTCTGTGGTAGGATCAAGCTGCCTGGGTCCATTTATATGCAAATTTTTTTCAATTGAAGTTACACTGAGTGTGCTTGCCTCTCCCGCCTCCCCTTCCACCTCCTCTACTTCTTCTGCCTCTGACACCCCAGAGACAAGACCAACCCTTCCTCTTCCTCCTTCTCCTCCTCCACCTACTCAACCTGATGATGATGAGGATGAAGACCTTTATGATCATCCACTTCCACTTAATAAATAGTCAGTCTATTTTCTCTTGCTTGTGATTTTCTTAATAACATGTTATTTTCTCAAGCTTACTTTATTATAAGAATACAGTATATAAAACATATCCAGAATATATGTTAATTGACCATTTATGTTATCAGTAATGTTTCTGGTCAAGAATAGGCTATTAGTAGTTAAGTTTTTGGGGCATCTAAAGTTATACATGGATTTTTGACTGTGTGAGGATTTGGTGCCCGAGCTACCATGTTGTTCAAGGGTCAACGTGCTTACATCCATGTCCTGTCCTTGCCACAGGATCTTCTTCTGAGGTATCCACACCAAACCCCTACTGTCATTTTGAAATGCCCTCCCACCACCAACAAACAAATAATAGCTACAACAAATATCACCCCTTACACTCCCCTGGATCCTGCTTTGTGCAAACCTTTGATTATTTTGAAACAAAATGATGTATCCAAAAAGAAGAATCTTTAGGATGTGTCCTCAGTGATTCATGCTAGAAACTAAAGCAAAAGTATTTCTCATGTCACTAACATTAACACCAGGAGAGGTGCACAGATCACCCTGTAAGACACTGAGCTATCTACTAGGAGTCCCCACTTGAGTGGTGTCACCCTGTGTTGTATTAAAAACTAACCTGGACTGCTGGAGAGAAGATCCTACCTAAAGCCTGGTTCTTATTCCAGCTCTTAGTGGCTTAATCCTTAACTGTACATTTCTCCTACTCTTTGAATCTGGCCTCCAAGTTAATGCTTTCTAAATGCAGCTTTTGTGATGTGAACTTTTTTTTCTCCTTCTCTGAAGGGATATTCAAGTAAAAAAGAAAAGGCCAAATCGGTTTTCCTGGTATCTCTTTTCACAGGGATTTATTTCCCTGGGAAAAACTCAAGCTCAAATGTCACTTCTGGTTCTCATGGTGGCCCCTCTTTGAGCTGAAGCACTGGCGGGGCAAAGAACTCAGCCCTAAGGTTTCCCGGTGGGTCCAGGTCTTATGCCAGACTCAACTTCTCTTGCATGCTGTGTTCTGCAAATGATAGAGGTTGGCATTTGGTGCTGAGATTAAGCCGTGGATTCTGGGGACAGGCTAACAAAGGGCATTTCTTCAGGGATCCTATGACTCATGGGGAGTGTGCAGGGGATAGCATCTGGGGTCCCACAGAATGTTGCCCAGGTGACCCAGAGAAATCAAGGAAGCAGCTAAGGGCTCCTGGAAGTTTTTAAGTCTTTCACTCAAGCCACATCCAACAGTGGCCATACATTTATCTGCTAAGTTCTTTATCGCATTATCAGAGGCACATTTCTCCAGAGAGCTTTATACAGTGGAGACTCTTGGTTGGGAGAGATGGCATTTCACATGGAGACAGGGTGGGGTTGGGGGTGGCTCTTCAGACAAGAACCTACAAGAGGCTGGCTGGTGTGGCTCGGAAGCTTCCTGATCTTGTGGCTACAGGTGGGGAAGGGGCCTCTCTCCTCTCTTTGTCTCTATCTCTAGATATTAGAATCTTGGAACCCTGATGGCTCTTTTTGGCTGAAAATGAATAGAATGTGGAGGTCCTGCTGCCCTGCACATGGGAACGTGGCTATCGCCTGGTGAGGTGGGGGTTGTGGGATGTGGTGGGTTCTAAGAAAGAATCAGCAATGCCTTACCACTGGGGAATTTTAAATCTGGATACCTCACCGCCTCCTCCTACCCTGACTCCCATGTGTGTGTAAGTGTGAATGAGTCTTTGTGTAAAACAATGAAGGATGGAAGGGAGCTCTCACTCTGACAAGGATAAATTGCCTCTGCGGCCCATCTTTTCCCCTGTTCTCTCTCCGGTTGTTTAGAAGCATGGGAAGGAGAGCCCAGTGTTCTCCCTTGGGAGCCATGGACACATTTGTTAATTTGAATCCAGGAGCTTAAAAACTTGCTGTCCTAGGGGACACCCGGGTGGCTTTCGAGGACCTTGCAGCTTTGTGCCTTCACCCTGGTGGCCTGCACTGTTCCGCTTTCGTGTTCTCACACATGTTCTTAGGTTTCTGTTTCTTATTTTTCTACTTCTTTAATATATACGTTTTGCTGTAACAATGGACTAGCAGAAGCTGGGCGCTGTGGTTTGAATGCAGCCCCCAAAGTTCACATGTTGGAAACTTAACCATCAATGCAGCAGTGTTTAGAGGTGGGGCCTAATAAGAGGTTATTAGGTCATGATGAATGGATTAATGTTGTCATTGGAGGAGTGGGTTTGTTATCTCGAGAGTGGGCTTGTTATAAAAGGGAATTTGGCACCCCCTCTTGCCCTTCCATCTTCCACCATGGGATGACGCAACAAGAAGGCCCTCCACAGAAATGGGCCTCTTGACCCTGAACTTCCCAACCTACAGTACTGTAAGAAGTAAGTCTCTGTTCTTTATAAATTACCCAGTCTGAGATACTCTGTTGCAGCAACACAGGAAGGACTAAGACACTGGGTTGGCTCCAGCTTTGTCTTTGCAGATGGGGGAAAACCACACTGGGCTTCCTCTTCCATGAAAATACGGATGCCACAAAGGACAAAATAAACCATAAGTCAAGAGGATCAGTGTGGAGAATTAACCTGTGGAGAGCACATGTTTTTTGTTTTGACATGCTATCACAGTGACCTTGGCACATTTCACAGTATCCAGGAGAGACAGGAGAGTCTGGCATCAAGACTGTGGGCCTTATCAGCTTCATGATGGCTTTGGGCAAACAGTTAACCTCAGCTTTCTTATCAGTAAAATGGGGACAATAATATTTCTCATTGGGTAGTTGTAAGAGTTAAATGAGATAGCACAGGTAAAGTACTTAGAATAATCCTTGACACAGAAGACACTCAATAAGTGTTAGCTAGTATCAGTCTCTCTTTTGATTTCTGTTTGTTATATACCATCATTCAATGAATTCTTATAATGGCTGCATGAGGTTGTGTGTGTGTGGGGGGGATGTTGTGTGTCTCCTCCACTTCTCCACTGGGATGTCTAATGGGCACCTCAGACTACCTAACTCCTTATTTTCTCTCTCTTCTTTCCTAGCTCAGAAAATGATGACTCCATTTCCCTCCACTTTTTCCTTCACTTTTTTCCCTTGCAGCCTGTTTGCTCCTCATCTTCACATCATCAAAATCCTGTTGGCTTTACCTTCAAAGTATATCCAGAGCCAGCCTCCTCCCACCACCTGTGCCTCCAGCCCCTGGCCCTGGGCTGTTGGAAGGGCTTCCCAACTGTTCTCCCATTTCCACCTTGTTGCCCTTCCCCCAAGGCTATTCTCAACAACGCAGAGTCAGTTCAAATCCTCTTGTGACTTCCCATCTCAGAGTGAAGCATAGAGTCCTTACCATGAGCTAAGAGTTCTGTGCATGCGCCCCTCCCTGCCATCTTGCAACCCACATACATGATTTACTTCTTTGATGTCATGTTCTGTATTCTGCCTGGCCCACTCCTCTTCAGCCACTGCATTTCCCTACCCCCTCCTCAAACATGCCATGGACTCAGCCCCACCTTGCCTGGAATATTCTCCCTCCACACCATACCAGGTGATGCTCCCTCACCTCTAAGGAACCCTTGCTCTCATCTCTCCTTCCCAGTGAGAGCCCCTTTGGCCACCCTGTTTAAAATAATACCTCTCCCTGCTCTTAAGCTACCTCTTCTACTTTTACTTCTCTATAGAGCATTCATCACCATCCAACGTAATTTACCTGTTCATTTCTGTCTCGCCAGGTAGAATATAAACTCAAGGAGATGCTATGGGGCAGGTGCAGAGAGGAAGTGGAGGAGTTTCTGTCTGTTTTGTTCAATGCTGTATTCCTAGCATCTAGAATAATGCCTGGGAAATAGTAGGCAGTAAATTTGAGTGCATACTATGTGCTTAAAAAGAAAAGGGAGAACCTGGAAAAACAGCCTTGGAATTCCATGATCAAGAAGAACCACATGCTAGTAGCTTGAGCCAACAGGAAGGGTGTGGGCTAATGTATAACAAATGCAGATTTGTGGGATCCATATACAAGTGAAAGAGAAAGGGTGGGAAGGTAACCTGTAAGTGGTTGCTCTCAAGTTGTCACATATGTCTTCTTTAAAGCATGGTTTGGGGAATTTGCAACACATGGTGAAAATCCAGTTCTCTCTTCCTCATGTCCATGTGTCTTGTATCTGTGATTCACGACCCCTGTCCTCTAAAATGCAAGGTGGCAGGCTGCGGGCTCCCTTCCAAGGTATTTTTAATGCAGTCAACGTGGTATTTTCTGAAAAAGAATATTTATTGTTTTAACAGCTGTACTTCTACTTTCTCGAATTTAAAAAAAATGCATACACCCGCGAATGACTTGCAGAGATTGGAAAATGTAGCTTTGAAATTTCCAATTTTAAAAAAAATCCTATAGGTTTTACAAAACTGCCCTCAAACCACAACATTTTTCCATTATTCTAACTTCTTTCTTATTCCTGGAAGGATTGGGGAAACCAATAGCAGTTCTTTAGCAGTCAGAGTTTGGCTGGGATTTTAGTCAAAACTGTGCTTGTTTATGGCAATTCCAGCAAGGACTGGCCTTCTTTGGATACCCGCTTATCTAGAGAGAGCCAGTACCTGGGAGATTCAGAACTCTTTGCAAGTTCTCATTTAATTTACTTTAAGGCATTTGTCTTCAAAGAAAGATTTGCTTTTGAAGGGTTGCTGATGATATTGCAGTGCAAAGCTGCACGGGTTATTTGTTTTTGAGATTGTATATAAAGTACTAACATTATTATGACACAATTACCAGTAAGGAATCATCCAATTGCCATAAACATGTCCCTCTCAAAATATTGTAAATTAATATTCATGCTTTTCTCAAATCCACCATTCTGAGCTAATGTGGGTCTACATAGTTTATCAAAATGCACATTTTTTTCCAACGGGGAAGAAAGAATTATTGTTCCGTTCTCCATCTTGAAGTATGGGAAGATTCTTTTGATTGTATCGTAAGTTGATGTGAAAGAGAATTTTCCTGTTGCAATGCAGCCACCAGCAATGAACTATGTGATACCAGGTAAAGCATTCCCACTCTCTTAAGAGTTGTATTGTTCAAAAATTAATTTAGTCATTCACTCATTCAGTCCTGGCAGTTGAGAAATCATGCAAACTGAATGACCATAAGAAATTGTCATATATAATGGCAATTATATTGTCATATTATATTGTCATATTGTCATATATAATGGCAATTATATATGTACTTCCAAGAGTACAGAGCAGTTGGTTTAGTCATTGTTAAGAGAGATTTAAGAGATCCTGGAATCTCTCTATGAAAAAATAACTGCAGACTCCTCCCCCTAAACATCATAGATCTACCTAAAGAAAAGTGGCCCCCAAACATGCTGTGATTTAGAAACACAAAATTTACAAAAATGATTGGAAAGAGAAATCTGGACCAAAATAGTGGTCCTGGGATAAGTTAATATATTTTAAAATTGAATGTAAATGAGTTTAATTTCACTGTGTTTAAAGCATCTGAAGATAATACTGTTTTCTGCTAATCCAACAAGTTACATCATAGGTGATAAAAATATTTTATCCTAAGCCAAACCTCAGTTCACTCACATTAAGGAAGTCATTTTAACAGCCTTTTGTGTATCAAATGCATAGCTATAAATGTTTCAACAGAATGGTATGCTGGTAAGTGTTTAACAACTAGCTTTCCCAAAACAAACTGATAGAAACCCTAATTTACAGCTTATTTATTACATAAATTCCTGTAATGTAAATGCACCATAGCCAATTTCAAGCTACCAGTGTGCTATCACTGAATGCAGAGTTGGGATGAAGCGTACACAATTGGCTCTTGCGAGCCAGTACTAGATGCATCCAGCACAGCACTGGTTGTACCACAAAATAGCAAAACTTTGGAGAGAAAAGTGTTTTCAATGGGTCACATGCCTTTGAAATGAATAGATCTGAAATAAAACATAACACATGTTGTTATTACATTTAGGGCCACTAGGCTAAAAAAGAGAGTCGAAAGGAAGTTCTAGTTCCAGCACTGTTACTGATGTAACATTGGGATGCCAACCCATTCTCTTTGGAGGCACAGGACTACCAGAGGGGAGTCCATGGGATTTGAATCCGGCCTTTCCCACTTAATACCGTGAGTCTGTGGATAAGATACTTAGCCACTTCATCTCTCTCAGCCTCAGTTTCTTCCATTTGTGATTAGGGATGCTAAGAGTCAGTTTCCTGAGAATTAGTTATAAAGAATATAGTGCTCGGCACATGGTCGTTGTTGAATATTATTATTATTTGGACCTGGTTTTTCGTATTTTATTTGAAATGGTTGGATTACATTATATCTCAAGTTCCTCTTCAATGACTAAAATGTTTAAATCTCTGGAAAATATTCTCTTCTACTATGTAGATTCAGTTACATAAAAGATACTAATGTCCCAGGCATTTAAGAAGTATTTAACAAATATTTGTTAAATGGATGGATACCTGAGAATCATGTTATCTCTTGACCTTTCTCCAAGTTAGAAATCTATGAAAGATACTTTTGACTGCTTTTTTAAAAATCATTCTCCATATCCAATATATTACCAAGTACTGATGATTTTTATTTCCTAAATATATATATTTTTAAAATTCTGGCCATGCCTCTTTATCCATCTATCCTCTGTTGGTTTACTCTATCATTATATCCTAATTGGTTCTCTGCTTCCTGTCTTGAATACTTCAGTGATTATCTGCCTCCAATCCAACATTTTAAGCTCTTTAAGGACAAAGATTTTCTTCTATTTATTTATTTTTTTTTACTCTCAAAGTCCGATATAGCTCCTGGCACAAAATAGATGCTCCGTAAGTGTTTATTTCAATGTATAAATGAATGAGCCAACTTTTTGAAAAGTAATTGACATAGTTTTCTGTGTTAGAAACTACCTTCCAAAGTGATGTCTTCCACATTTCCTTTTGTGCTACCTCATATGCCATCAACCTTGCTGACTTCAAAATTAGTACTGCGGACCTTTCTATGTTGAAATCCTCACGTTTCAGGGCTATATAGCGATCTAGACATTTTGTGACACTGCTCACCTATGGGAGGCAGAGTGGGCTGAGGCCCAGGGTGTTCTGGCTCTCTCTGTTCCTCTCCTGCATTAACCTACCTGGGGATGCCCTTTCTCCCCCTGGGACCTTTTTCCACTGAGGTGAGCCTCTCATCAACAGAGCAATTAAGGCTTAGTTCCCTGAAGTATTGGAGGTTGGTTTAAGCTTTACAGAGTCAAGGTTGAATACACTGAGACTTTACCTGTTCCCAACTGTCAGGAGTGGATTTTTGTGGGCCTGAATGAAAGCCAACATGCAAAGATGGGATTCAAACAGGTAGTTCTGTTGCTTATCCTTAGATGGTACCTTTTAGCAGGGTGAAATGATGCTATAAAGAAAACGAAAATTATAGAAGTGGAGTAAGAAATAAGCCTAAGTGAAATGTTGGCAGCACATTTAATATTGGCTCATTTCTTCCCATTTCTAAACATCCAGAATTGTTACAATTGTGATTTTTTTGATTGATTTTATTCACACACATACACACTCACATACATTTACATTCTTCCTGCAATTAAAAAAATTTCCTTGAGTACAAGAATTTGGCCGCATTTATAATTCAAACTCTATAGAATCTTGTATCTGACTTAGGGACGTGAACTTCAGGGTCAGACACCCATGGTTTGAGTTTGGGCTCTACTACTTAGTTGAGTCATCTTGAGTAAATAACTTAATTTTTCTGAGCCTCAAATTTCTCATTTAATATCTCCCTTGTGGGTAGTTGTAGGGTCTTCGTGAGATAACACACATAGCTTCCATCCCAGAGTCTGATATCCAATTAATGATTAATAAATGTTAGCTTCTTCTATCTTCCCCATGAAATGTGGGCACTCTGCTTTTATTGCCTGAGTCTTGTGTTCATTTTTTCCCACTTCATGCTCTCAATACATTTTTCCTTCCCTGTCATTCTATAACCCTTATGTGTTTCATAACCATGCGACTGCTATACATAGCACCGTGACACATTTCTTTGTTACGGGTCGTGCTGTGTGTCTGTGTCTGTGTGTTTCTGCTTATGTACGTCCTCTTCACAATCAGACTTCAGAGATTATGTTTTATTTGTTTCAGCATTGCCCTAAAAAATGATTCAGCAAACACACTAATCGGTTTCTTATGCAAAGTATATGTTAAAATGATATTTGATTGACTTCAAACTCCGGATTGGATGCATAAGTGAGGAGTTAATATTTTAACTCCAGGATGTCTTTATTTTTTTATTTTATTTTTTTAAAAGTTTATTCAAAATCAAATGGAACATTCAGTAAATTAAAGCATAACATCCAGTAAAAGGAATTTAAATGAACTTAGAATAATCTTATTTGGATCCTCTTCATTTTTTTGGCACTTGTAGTTTTTTTACAATTGACAAATAGTAGTTGTATATATTCACAAGGTACGTAGTGATGTTTTGATACACATAATGTATAGTGATCAGATTGGTGTAATTAGCATACGCATCATCTCCTGGATGTCTTTAAATAAAAACTATCCATCTAGATCATTCTCAAGTGACAGAAAAAAAGGGAACATATCAAATATGCATGAGATTTTGGTCCAACTCTTTTATTCTGTTGTTAGGAATTATACTATAAAATCTAGAGAATATGCTATTTCATTTAGTTCTTCATTTGACATTTCTGTGCCAGCCACCATCCAATTATAGCCAAGCTCTGTGTATGAAAAGAACATAAGCATGATGACCAAGGCAAATGGCACACCCCTAATGTCCTTCGATACCCATTTTTATCCCATATGGGCTTTTTGTGTTTGGAAACAAATTACTCCTGTCAAGGAAACCAGTAAGAGGATCCACAGTAACATGGTGCTAAAATCAGCCCATGTATCTGGATTTCATAAGAACTATTTGCTAATATAGTACAATCCAATCACTGGGAACTGTGGAGAAAGGTACAGTCACCTTCCTTTTCTTCAGTTTGACATTTTCTTGATCAGACCTGACATTGCAGGATCTCAGATCCAATATATTGTAGGAAGGATTTGGCACCCTCAGCTGGAATGGGGGGGGGAGTTGAGGGAGCCGGCATCTGAAATATCTGCCTATGATTATTCAAGGCATGGCAGGAACAGAGCTTTCTGTATGCAGGCCAAATGAAATTATTAAGGCTAACCTTCTCACTCAGCACTTAATAGGTAATCAATTTTCACTACCAACAGTGGAGGGTAAAAATCAAGGAGGGAATGATAATGCTGCTACCTTACATTCGCGAAGGGCTTTAGAGTGTGCAGAATGATTTTACATGAATTATTTCATTTAGTTTTCACAGCAACATAAAATTGGCCAGAACACACATGCATGCATGCCGTGAATTAATTTTGCAAGACTTATTTAACAAATATTCTGGGGGCTGCCTCCTTCTTGTCAGCTGGGAAAGCACAAGGGATAGAGTGGTGAAGGAGGCAGAAAAAGTTTTACTGCCTTATTTTTAGCAGTGAGAAAATGGATGAACTAGAAGGCCATGTAAGATATTTACAGTCACATGAGGATATAAGAGTTTGAAACCTAGTACAGTGATCTGGACCTTGGTCCAAAAACACAGGTGCATGGTAAATGGACCTGATTTCTCTTTCAACCACTCACCTTCAATGTGAAACTCCCATCTCATTGAACTGCTGAGATGCTTAACACTAGACCTTTTGCTCTGGTTCTCCTCCTGGTTCATGCCAAAGCTCTGGTGGTCTTAGGTAGCTCCATGGCATTGTGGATGGACCTCTACCTCTGTTCATTTGCCATCTTTCCACAGAGGTTTCTATGTGGTGATACCACTAGCGCTCCTGTCTGCTTAGAGACATCATGGAGGCAATGTTATTCTGGGACCTACAACCATCCCCTTTTGGTACCAGTAAGCTGTGTGCAAATCCCTCCATCCCCGTCATGCCTCTCAACATCCTGTTTTCAGGGAAAGTGTTACCCCATCATATTTCTTCAACATGCCCTTTTTATGCTTCCAGTTAAGGATTTGTACACAAAAGCCAGGATGTCCACGGTATGCCTTGCTTCATTCTTCTGCTGAGGCTGAGAACACAGAGCCAGGCACCTCTCTGAATGGGAGGAAGGGAAAGGGGCAAATGATTGGAGAAACAGTCATAGGTTACTAGCCCAAAGTAGTCTAATGACACATCATAGAAGAAGTGGGTCAGGCCAGTGCCGGGTGGAAACAGGCCAACCTGTGATTAGCCTCTCAGCCTATGATTAGGGCTATAAATGCAGAGAAGCCTGAAAATTGGACCTGGGAGGCCACTGGCCCTCTCCGTGCAGTTGCCAAGAGACAGCACCTACAATACCAAGCTCAGCTCTATAAGACAACTCAAGACTAGGAAAATGTTAGCATGAGAGGAAGAATTCAAAGTGGTTAATGAGATGGAAGCCCTGTCTTACGGTTTGAAATTGAAATAATAAAATGTGCATAGGTTTTCCAACCAATTATTATCTGGGAAAGATGAGAAGTGGCAGCAATTCAGAGCAAAGGGTGAAATGAAATCAGCAAAGGGAAACTTTATATGGGAAAATAACTGGAAACCTCTCTAACAAGTGAAAACTTTTAGCCTTTGGAATGATTTCCTTTTAGAGGGGATGAAGGTCAGTTGTGCAAAAGTTTTATTAAGAGAAATATTTAACGTGATATGATGCGCACATCTCCAGGTTTCACCAGCCTGTGGGGACGTCTGGGGACACGTTAATAGTAACATACTTATTGTAATGGCTCTTAACCCCCAACTGTTAGACTGGAAGAGGTCAGCCTTTTTCTCAGACTTTCCCTCAGTTAGTTCTGAGAATTGCCAGGAAGGATAATTTTTATGTAAACTCCTGAGGGGTTGACTATATACTTGCCTTTATTTCCTTTTCTCCCAATTTCTCCTGAATCTATTTCACTCAAGAGACTCCCCCACAGCTTAAGGATGGTCACCGACCACCTTCCTGTTACTACTTTAAGGGGTTAATTCTCAGAGCTCATATCACTCTGTATCAGCAGCACTTGTTAGAGTTCATCTTCCCTCCTCTTGGAACATCTTCTTCCTGTGGCTTCCAGGACGCGCAACTCTGGTTTCCCTCCTACCTCACTGGTTGCTCCTTCTCAGTCTCCTTTGTTGGTTTCTCCTTATCTCCTTGAGGTCCTACTGGGGTGGAGCTCCATCCCTCTGCCAGCAGGAAGCCTCTCTCCTCTGTTTGCACTCACTCCCATGGCCGTCCCATAGCAATTTCATGGCTTTAAATGCCACCTCTAAGCTGGTGATTCTCCAGATGTATAGATTCAGCTGAGGCTTGCCCTGAGCACTCCAGACTTGCATATCTGTCTCCTTTGATTCTCCACTTGATTATCCAATGGGCACCGGAAATTTTAAATGTTATAAAGTGAATTTCTGAGCTCTACACCCCACCCCTGCCTGCCTGTCTCTCTCTCATACACACACCCCTGCCTCTCCTGTGACATTTCCTAACTCCGATAACAGTTCCTTTTAGTTTTCAGATGAAAATCCATGAAGTCATCCTTGATTCTTCTCTATTTTTCACACTCCACACCCAATCTGATCAGCAAATCTTCCTGGCTCTGCCCTCAAAACAGATCTGAAATGTGACCATTCCTCGTTGCCTCTGCCACTCCTCCCGGCAGTGTCCCCACCTGCTTTCTATCTTGGTTGGAGCATTGCAGTGACCTCCTTCCCGTGTCCTCACTTCTGATTTTCCTCCTCTGTTGCCTGTTCTCGACACAACAGCTAATATGACCTTTTACAATGTAAATCAGAACATTCTTTTGCTTGAAATCTACCCGTTGTTTCCCATCTCTCTCATAGTCAAAGCCAATGTCCTATAAGACTCAGTGGGATACGACCCTGACTTCACCTTCTCTCCCCTCTCTCTGTTCCAATCACAATGCCTACTTTACTTTTCCAAAACCGACAGGTATGCTCCGACCTCCAGGCCTCTGCATCTGCTATTCCCTCTACGTGGGCATGGTTTACTCCTTCACGTCGTCCAGAGTTCTGCTCCAGCCACACTGTCTCCGGGAATCCTTCCAAGACTAGCTTATTTAAAATCCGTCCAGCTCCCATCACTACTCGTCTCCCTCTCTTGCTTTATTTTTCTTTATATACTTATTACCAAGTGTTATATGTTATATTTATTTAGTTGTCTGATTCCTTCGATAGAACAGACCCTCTGTGAGGGCAAGTGGGCTGTGTGTGTATGTGTGTGTCCTTTGTTTATTGCCTGGCTTGTAGTAGGCTTCCGATGAATATTTGGTAAATGAATGAAAGGACAAAGGTGTCTTACACTTGGCTACTCACACCCTGGCTTATCCTGAATTCTTTGAAGGCTTTTGTGAAGAGTTTCTTCTGTGGCAGGCCCTAGCTTCTTCTTCTTTTCAGTGTATTCGAAACCAACCCAGAGCCAAGCCAGGAGGATGGGATACAAATCCAGAGCCAAGCCAGGAGGAAGGGGTACAAATTCTCTCTCATTCCTTTCATTGCTTTGGAGCACCTGAGCCCCAAATGCCCTTTCCTTTACTAAGAAGAAGAAAGTAAAGCATCTATGCCTTGTAAGTCAAGTTACAAACCACCCAGAGAGGTTAACACTCCTCTGTGGAGTCTAATTCTGGGTTCTGCTGAGTCACTCACAACAATTGTAGCTGGACTGGGCTGATCAGGTGGGGAAGGATGGGGCGGAGAGGCAGGTGCGGCAGGGGCTCAGTGGTGGAGTCCTTTCTACTACTCGCCAGGAGACAGTGCCTCCAGTTCAAGCCTTGCCCTCAGGGCAACTTAGTTTATCAGAGAAAAGGGGCTTGAACATATTCTTTCCTTTTACTCTCTGTTCCTCACTCCTACCATCAGAAGATGGCAGCAGAGATTGCTCTCTTCCCGCTGCTGCTCCTGTCTCCCGTGTGCCCAGCAGGACACAAATGCTCACCAGTGAACGCAGGGCAAAGTAGTCCTTTGCAAAAACATATTGATTTCATTCAAGGAAGATAAATTCATAAATTGCACAACTGCATTCACCAGTTCATTTGGGGGGAGTGTGATAAACGAGTTGTGCAAAAATAAAATTGCCAGTAGCAGGCATCATCCGTATCTCTTCCATATGCATAGACTGTAACCGCTCACAAGAGGGTGAATTGCTACTGAATCTGACAGCTGCCTTTCCAAGTATCCTGGCTTAACCCATAACCACTGTGTGGAGCCAGTCCAGGGCTCCCGCTGAGCCTTTTTTTTCATGTAAATCACGTAGTCTAAACCTCTGACTGGCCTGAAAAGCCCACATGGGCTTTGCCCGCACCTCTCAGTTCATTCTTTTCATTCTGGCTCTCAGCCTTGTCTTGTATCCTAGTCCCGAAGCTCAAGGAACCTATTCTTGTTAGATTCTACCTAGAGAATTAAAGGTGAATATGCGTGTGTGTATGTGTTGTGTGTGTGTGTTTGGGGATATAGAGTAGTGATCTCTTATTTTTTTCTAATCCCTGAGAAAAAAGATTCACTCTGAACTTTTTGATTCTTTTTTCTGTTACATTTCCATCTTATACCTATTATCCAAATAGGATTTCAAATTATGCAAGGCTGTTATGCATAAGTTTACAGAAAGCCCACATGATAAGGTAATAGGAGAGGTAGAATATTATTTTAAAACTGGTATCAGTTTAGATGCAACAGAGTACTTGTCTAAATTGACTTAAAATTGGAAGTTATTATACCATATATCAAGACGGGAGGCAGTTTTCTGCTTGGTTCATGCAGCAGCTCAATGATATCTGGGCTCTGGCCGGCTTCCTCCTACCCTTTTGTCTTTAAATTAAATATGGGTAAAAGTGGTGTGTGTGGATGCTGAGAAAACGGAGGGGTGAACTGGCTTGATTATCTGTTGTCAGCTCGGCATCACCGCCCGCCACCCGCCTCTTCTGTCTCTTCTGTATCAGAGAAGAGAAGCTTGGAGCTAAATTTCTCTTCATTGTAGTTTTGAATTAGAGTTTTCCAATGACAGGAACTCGTGCAAGCTTTGCTAGGCAGAATAGGAGGAGAGGTCATCATGCACACGTGTGCACACACATCCGAAATGGAAAGAAAGAGCGATGTCATCATTTTAAGTTATAAACGGATATATCCTCACTGGTAAAAGCACACAATATAGAAATACAGAAAAAGGTCCCTCCCACAACCTCCTCCCTTCCCAAAACCTTTTGTCAGTTTTAGCCACCATTAACGTTTTATAGTACTTGTTCTGTAGCCTTCTAGCATTTTTCTATAGACACAATTCTCTCTACTTTTTTTAAAAACAAAAATGTGATTATACTCTACATATTATTGTAAAGTTTGCTTTTCTGGATGCAACAATATTTCATAGCCATCCTTCCAAGTGTGTGCATAGATAGACCCACCTCATTGTTTTTTGGTTTAGTATTTCTTTGAATGGATGGGCCATCATTTATTTAATGATAATTACCACTAATGAACATTCAGGGTATCTCCAAATTCCCCTTATTACAAATAACATTATAGTGACTATTCCTATGGGTATATACTTGCATGAGTATTTTAGAGGAATGATACTTAGAAGTGGACTTGCTGGGTCAGAGGCTTGTGCATATCACACTGTGAGCCTATTGCCAACTGTGTGAAGGAAATCTTAATTTGATTTTCAAAGATGATTGAAATTTTACAAATAGCTCTGAAGCCATACATCAGGACATATTCTCACTAAAACAAGGAAGAGGCTTTTCTTCCTTGTCAAATATTAAGCCTAACATGTGACACCTAACATTTAAGCAATAGGTGGTCCCCTTTTTGATTGCAAATGTATTTGGAAGGAGACTAATTTTAGAGACACTACATTGCAAAGGGATGTTTCTATTTCCCCCAGAAGAATAAATATGAGCTTGGAATTGGCCTAAACTCACCAGCATTGGCTCAGTGGTTTCTGTCTGGGGACCACATTCTCAGTTATCTTCCAGAAAGTATCACGGACCAGGACTGTGTTAGAATATAATGGCCTCCAGCTCCTTGTTTTCAGACTTACACTTAGCCATTATTGAGACCTTTACTCCTCAAAGGGCCATTGGACTTTTTAGCTGGTTAATGGGGAAGTGATCTGAATATGTAAGCACCGAGACTTATTAGTGATGGGCGGGCAGTGTTCAGTTCACATGCCCCTGTAAACCCCATCTGAACTGGCCAGATCCCTTGGGGATGGAAACCATGAGCCAAGAATCTCATTAGCAGCATTTTTTTCTCGTTAGGTACTTGCTGGCTCTTAGCAGAGTCTGGCTAGTCTCAAAGAACCAAGGTGTAAGATCCAGGTTGGAAATTAAGAGGAGTTTCGGTATGAATGAGTGGGGACTGGCAATTACTGAGTATTTACTCTGGGCCAGAGAGTTTATATAAATTGTCTAAATTAATCCTTCCAGCAATCCTGTGAGGTGGTTGGCCATATTCTCATTTTTTCCAAAGGGGAAACTGCAGCAGAAGGTGAGTAAGTACATTTGACCAACGGCATTCAACTACTCACTGGTCAACCGGGCTTCAACGTCCGATCTATCACCAGGGCCTACGCGTTCCTCCTCACCCTGCATCCTTCTGCCCTCCTGTGACTACTGTGTGACACACAGGGAAGAGATGAACTAGACACAGGAATGACGGAATTTGAGACCAAAATTTACATCTGTTGCCATCTCTATTGTTTCCATAGAGCACTATCTTCCAAGAGTAAATTATCTTAACCTTAAAAAAAAAACTCCTGTAATCAGTTTGGTGGGTGCCTGCAATCCATGCACTGATATCTTTTTTGATTGAAAGCAGGGTTTCTTAAACTCAGCACTAGGACATTTTAGACTGGATAACTCGGGGTTGTGGGGGGGGGGCACCCTGGGTACTATAAAAAGTTTAGTGATACCCCTGACCTTTACCCATGAGATGCCGGTAGCACTCCCCCCAAATGTGACAATCAAAGATGTCTTCAGACATTGCTCCCATTTGACAACCACTGATTTAAAGTAGAGATTGCTCAGGAGAGATAAAAAGAGAGAAACCTCCCTACTGCCACTACCAAAAGCAGAAGTAAAATCTGTAAAGGATTGTCATCAGGTTCCTAGTATCCAGCGCGTATGTCTAAACAGATTGGGGAGTAGGGGAGAATTTTTAGCATGCCATGCAGAAAAATAGGTTTACATTGACTTGTTGAGCATAAATAGGAAAGATGTATGTGCAGTTAGTGAAAATGTAAAAGTGTTATCCTTACGGGACCTCTGGGTAGGTGTAATAACTTCAGCTTTTTCAAGCCTGCATCATAATCTCTCAGAGAAGTAAAATTAGGTAAACAATTTCAATTTCTAATTATTGAGCTAATTAAAATACTCTTACAAGGTAGGGGAACAGATTTAAAGTCAGATGTGTGTTTCCCTCTACTTGTAGTTGTGCAGTATGATTCCTTGGCTCAATCACAGGAGTTTTTTAACTATTTCATGACAGGCCTACTGGAGGCACAGGGAAACGTAGCCCTTTGTGGTTGGTGGCTTTAGAGAGGTAGCACAGTGGAGTGGAAGGAACATTGGATTGGAAGTCCAGAGATCTGAATTCTGGCCTGCAGCTGTCCCTACTAAGTTCTATGCCCTGGGGCAAGTCACTTTAACTATTTGGAGTCAAACTATGTTGGGGTGGGGGCAGGAGGAAGCAAAAACTGGTCATGCCCTCTTCTGCCTAAACTAAGGAATGGTGGATTGTTTGGTTAATGAGCCCAATCCCCTTGCTCCCATCCATACCCTTTGCCATGTCATTTCATAGTGCCCTCCCTCTCTGATTCTCGGCTCAGCCATCTGGCTTGCTTTGTCCAGTGGAATATCGCCAGGATTGATGCAAGCAGAGGCTTGAAAAAGTGCTTATGTGTTTCTGCCTCTGCCATCACAGTGAAAGGGTATATCCCCTCAACCTAGGAGGAGGATGAGAGACATGGAAAGCCAAGTTGCCTTGCCATCCCATAAAGGCCATCCTAGAACCCCTAGATATGTGAGCAGGCACAGCCAAGATCAGGAGAGATGCCTAGTTCAACACCCTAGACGTGGGAGCAGTAGACACTTAACTGTTGTTTGCCACCAAGATTTTGTGCCTAATTGTTAGGCCACATCAAGGTGACCACAGATAACTGAAAAAGCCTGTGAGATGATCATCTCAGGAGAACTGGGTCTTTATTTAGGAAAAGACTTTGGTGGGCTGTCCTCAGTGTGGAAATTGAGTTTACCCCATCCCAAGTCAGGCTTTAGAAGGAGAGTTAAATCCCTTTGAGAAAGGAAGAAATGGAAAGAAGGAAGGAGGGATGGAGGGACGGAGGTATAAAGGAAGGAAGAGAAAGAAATTAATTCTGAGGAGAAAGGAGGTACAGGATGGAGAGGAGGCAGGAGAAATGTGAGAGAGAGGAAGGAGACCATCAAGATGGAGGCTGCCCTGGGGAGGCCTCAGCCAGAACTGGAGCCGTGTGTCCCACAGAGAGGCTGAGGAACTTTTCAGCTGTGAGCTGTAAGAATCTGCTTGCTGTTCTGTGGGCGACACCATCATCTTAAGAGAAGACAAACCTCGAGAAAAAGCCATGCACGTGCGGTTTGCACACACCCCACTCACGCCACTCCAGGATCCTCTAAAGGACCAGATGGACCTTAGAAATGAGGTCAGCTGGAGACCCCCTGCTCACGGTGCTTCCTGACCAAACCCTCTGCCCTTGTCTCAGCAGGCTTTAGCCTCTTGGGCCAGCTCCAGCTCTCTCACTCTTTCCCCCTCAGTGTCTTCCATTTTCCATCCCTAAACCCCCTCCCAGCCCCTTGCCCGCTACACACTGCCCAAGTGGCTTCTGCTCAGTCCTTACATCTCAACCTGGGAGTCAGCTCTCTTCAACCACCCAGCCTGAGAGAGGCCCCGCGGTTGCACTGTCTTGCCTCTTCTTCCTTAGCTCCTGCCGTCATTTGTCATCACATGACTGCTTTTGCTGTGCATACTGGCTTCACTGCTACCCCTGCCCCTCCACGAGGACAGAGGCCAGGGCTGTATCCCTTGTTCTTGTAGACATCGTGCCTGTTGCAGAGTCAGACCCCCCGTGGGGGAACCAGTTTATATTTAGTGAGAAAATGAATACACAAGCGGTTTTATGTTAGCGATTCTTTGACAGTGACAGGGAATAGCCCACAGTCCACCATGAGCTCCAGGTAAGGGAGAGACAGGACATCTGTGGGAGGAGAAGCCCAAACAAGACTGATCTCTCTGAGGACTGAAACTCAGAGTGAGCGTGTCCAGGGAACCGGCAGAATCCATGGGTGACACGGGACAGATTGCTCACTGACACAGGAGCTTGTCACTGGGGCTAACCCAGTGGCAGACACAGGGATCTCTTCAGGATTCTCATTGGAAAAGTGAGGCCCTTGGGGCTTAGACCAGGTGACTGCCAACATCCCTTCCTGCCGCCAGGGGGACTCCTTGTGGTCACCTCAACAAGGGCTGGGGGAAGGCGGAGGGGTAATCATGGACTGGAGAGAGATTTTATAAATGGAGGGAGAGAGGCAGGGGATGCGTGGTGAAATCACTCTTTCCTTCCTGGGGTGGCGATTGCCCCCTGGGGCAGATGTTCGCCCCCGTAAGGATCTTTCCCTTCCCTGGACTCTCAGTGAGGGATAGACTGCCTCCTTTACTTGTTTGGTACTCAGTGATTCCCTTTGTAAATGAAAGGAAATTCGATGCATGCTAAATGGGGGGAATGCATCTGTAGCTTAAGCATATGATATTTAACCATGATGAATTACCCAGGCTAACGAAAGGTTGACAAACCTCAGCCGTGCAGCACACACTCCTAAATGAAATAGAAATCAATGAAGCAGCTAAATGCCCCCTTAAATGCCAATCCCCCCTTTCTGACTAAACCCCGTTCTAATTCTTTTCATGGAAATAAATGGAAGGATTCTTCATTCTATATTCATTTTCTGAATCCATTTTGCTCATTAGGCTGAAATAAGGGGTAGGTGAGGGTTTATTAGGGAGTAAGCATATCTGATAAGCATTAAATTACTTCTGATGGCTTTATGTGTTTAATAGTGTTAGCAAATTAGCTCCGTCTCTGATCTAATGGAGCTGATGTTGATGAGGACTGTGGATTTAACCCTGCATTAAACGGAACGCTGACCTGGGGATCAAGGCGGGTGACTGAAGCATTTATCCTGCTCTGTGCTCTTGTCCTTGGCAACGGTTCTCCTGTGCGTGCCTCCACTAATTGCCTCCGTGCGGATGCCTCCCCAGTCATTCTCTCTGGTCCTGTCTCTTGGAACGTCAGTGGGCTCCAATGCATCCTGGACCTAGTGTCTGACTGCCCCTGTTACGCACGATCGACTGAGCACACTTCCCTTACTGTCCACTGCCTTCCAGACATCCGATTTCTGTTACTTGTCCCACCATTCTTCTTGTGACCCAGATTCAAAATCATCTTGTTGTTCCATTCAGGAAACACTTTTAAAAGTGGCTTTTTCAGGGTGGTGGTTGTTTCTTCTTTTAGCTCACTCTTAGAACTCACCGTGGCACTGCTCCTTCCTGTTCTCAGAGAGGAGCATGTCAGACTCTGGGTTCAGTGCTGTGGACACAAGACTGGAAGGTAGGGTTCCTACCTCTCAGAATCACCTAGCTGAGGCAGGAGCTAAATATGTCAATAGATAATTATAATGTAATATGTATAAATCATTCATAAGGCACAGAAAAGTCCACCCAAGGGTGGGAATGGGTAGTGAGCAAAGGTTTCAGAGATGAGGTGACATTGGACTTGACCTGGAAGAAGGAGTCAAGTGTGCCAGGTGTTAGTGTTAGGGGTGGCAGGATGGCGCAAGGGCTGGTACTAATTACCTTTATAGTTTTCATTGTGGCTTAGCACTGTGAATGTAGAAGTTGCCCCTCAACTTTCTGTGATCTCCATAGTTTGTAGCATGCACTAAGCATTTCAAAGGTAAGAGATACAATCCCAGGTTGTCTCATTTTCAGGCCTAATAGGGAGAATGGGTTCCCATGTCAAATGCAAGATGTATCAGTCAGCATCTTGGCAGAAAATAGACAGTTCTCAAGAGACCTTCTAATAAAGAGAAAGTTTGCAGGAGAAGGAAGCGTTTAGGAACCATCAAGGGGTATATGAAGGCACCTAGTGCTCAGTAATAGTAGGAAGCCCTTCTCACCCCCAATCTGAAGCATCAATCAGAGGAAACAGGGTCTAGGGAAACTGGCTCTTCACCAAAGCCAATGTCATACATGCAGCTACCACTAGAACCTTGCCTAAGCAAGAAAGGAGGGGATGAGGGGTTTCTGATATGTCTTGTCTTCTGCCCTCCACGCTCCCGCCCATGCATCCCACTGACCAAATCCAATCAGAAGACAGACAGCAAAGAGGCCAAGCCTTGCAATGCACAAAAGTTGGCTTTTCAGGGCACAGGGCAGGCAGACAGGGCAAAGAACGAATCTCATGGTGGGAGGTGAGAAGGATGGAGAAGGAAGACTCAAAGAATACTTTTACCAAAAGCAAATGAGCCCTACTTTCAACTCTGGCTCAGTCACCATCTCCTGAGAGGGCGTTTTCATTTGTAATTTGTAAGAGTGAAAAAGAGTATGAAAGAGATTGATTGAAATAGAGTTATGTGTAATAATGTTTAGCAAAAAGAGGAGTTTTATTTTACTCAATTGACTTTAGCTTTCGGTAATAGAACAAACAAAAAGAGTGTGTTCTTTTCATACTTATGTGGTAGAGATGGCTGGTGGCCTGTCACAGGGATAGTTCCACTCTTTCTCAGAATTCTCCTAATTTTATTTGGTGATGCACTGCAACCAACTCAAGGATTGTGTTTCCCAGTCTCCCTTGCTGAAAGGGGGACTATGAACTGTGAGAAATAAAAGTAAAGTCCTAAGCCCCCCAACTGACTGAATGGACCCCCTCTTGGCCAAGGGGACCCCAGAGAAACCTTAAAACTGGGTTCCTGGCCATGACAATCTTACTGCCTCCCTAACTAACTGCAATCAGGATTTCTTCCCTCGGGGTTAAACAGCCTTTGGAAAGACTTTCTCCATGGCTGACTTTAATCAACCACCTAATGCTGCTCCTCCCTTCTTGCAGTTTTGGGACAACAGCTGACCAGCATTCCTTCCTGATAAGAGACCACGGACCACGCAGTGGTTTTGACCAGCCTACGGTGGCTGTGCAGTGAGGGTTTTTGTGTCCTCTGCTTCACCTTTTGACATTAGAGGGCCCGAAACTCCACCTTCAGATCACACTAATGCCACCATTTTTTTTAACATGGGTCCCATGAGGCTGCTTGAAGCTCAGTTGCACATGATCGTGTTTCTCCTTTCATAAATATTCATGAGTCCTCCTATAGCTTGATAAATAAGGATATTTGGCCACCTCACTGGGCATGAATTCCTGTTTCCCTTACTCTTCCATGGAAGTACCTGTTTTCAGCTTCTGGCCTGAGAGTTACAGCCGGCAGAATGGCCACCCTGCAGGCTGTAACTCTCCATGAGAAATAAAGCTCTTCTTCCCAAATTTATGAACCTCATCATTCTTCAGTTGACAACTGTAAATAGATGTCCTGGCATGGACTTCAAGGGGGCCCTTTAACTCACTTGGCTAGCTGGGGACTTCTTTTCACTCCTTACTCTTCCTTTTCTTCCAACCTGGAATCATGGCTTATGTCCATCTTGTGTTCTTGACGATGGAATACATGCCCAATGGACAGAGGCACACAATTGATTTTCTTTCTATCAGCCATAACACAAATTCCAACGGATATACCATGTTTTTATGAGTCAGATACTCTTATAACCTCTTGGCAGTGTAGGCCAATGGGTTCTCCTTGGCCCCTCTGAAGGTTCACTGAAAAATCAAACTACAAAAGACAGATTAATTGGAGAAAAGGCATACAAATTTATTTAACATGTATACACAGAGCCTTCAGACTGAAGACCGAACCCCTTAAAGTTGCACAGAGGCTTACATACCATTTTGAGGTTACAGAAAGAATTGGGGCTTAGATCCTGGAAAAACAGGTTATGGGAAGGAGGAGAAGTGGAATTTTGTTGAGGGCCAATAAATATTTACTAGGGAGGATTGAATGGGATTGAAGAACATATTATGGTCTCGGGCAAAGTCTGTTGGGCCTGCAAAGAGGACAATGGTTTGTGACAAAAGTCTGTCCAGGTTTGTTGACAGACTTTAGTCTTCCTTCCTGAGATATGGATTCATTTGATGGAAACTCAGGGAAGGAACTGGACGTAATTGTTTTCTTCTTTGGTAGGTCTGGACTTCAGGCAGGTAAGGAACTTCAGAGAATAGCTTTATCCTGTGCTTTAGCAGAGATAGGGGTGGGGGATGTCAGAGGGTTCTTAAGGCTTCTTCAGTTCAGCATGGCAAAATACTGTATTTTAGGGTACTGGTTTCTGAGCCCCAACAGCAGGATATGGGATTTGGCAGCAAAGAGACCACATGGAATCTTTGATCACCCTGTGCCTAGCACATAGTAGGTGCTTTTTTTACGAGAATATTTCAAGTCGATCAGTTACAGTGCCAACAATATCTCAGGGGATTATCAAAGCCATAGTTGATAATCATTTATAACTGTATTCAGCATCTTTTTGAAAATGGATTATTTGTGTTATACAAGATTAGAGTTTACAGGTGCCTTTAGGCAGTATATTTGAAGGTTGTCATTTTCCACGGGAATGCTTTTAGGACAGATGTACTTGGCGTGATGAGAGAGGATGGGCACAGTGGACTTAAGCTATTCTTTGTAGTAACTAGCTCATAAAAGACCTCTAAATAATGAAGTATCCCTAATTCATTCTAATTTATCACCAATGTAAATAACTAAACACTCAATTCTGATAGGACCCAGATTCTACTTGTTGGGTGGTAAAGGATTCAAGATCTCTTGATTAACTGGCCAGATCTGAAGACTGATTCCATTGCTTATTAGCTGTGTTACCTTGGGCAAGTTACTGACCTCTCTGTGGCTCTTTTAAAAATTTGTATGTGGGAAAAATTATAGTACTTCACTATTAGGATTGTTGGGAGAAAGAACTGAGATGCAAAGCATATCTATCTAGTTATCTATCTATCATCTATCTATCTCAGTTAGAACAGAAACTGGCACATTTTAAGCCCTCAATACATGTTAATTATGATTGTTACTGTTTGAATCAATTTCTTTTTAATCTCCTCGGGTTCTAGTTTCCTGCTACCTCATAAAGCCAGCCTGCTAACAGGCAATGTAATGTATTTCATTAGACAATATGGGATATGTTTACACGTTATTTATTTTAGTATTAGAAACTCAATCAAGAGCATCTTACAGAGTAAAGTCCTGTTTGGGATATCCCCTCCCCATTTTTTTTTTTATGGCTGTGTGTTTATAAAGTTGCATGTATATCTATCTGTTCATTAAATGAACCTGCAGTTTCAGTTAGCTTGGGGAATAGAATATTGATTTAAACCATACTTTAGGAGGCTTATCTATCACTGTGAACAAATAAAAACTTATACGAGATTGGATTTCATTGCATGAGACAGGAAAAAACATACTCCAGCGAACACAGCTTGTGGTTGTAAGGCCAACTTCTAGAGGTGTCATCAATATATCGGGTTTCTGCTTTCACTTTTTAATGATCTCTGTCAACTCTGATAAAGATACGCTCACTTTTATTGAAGTAGAATTTACCCTGTCCCCCAGTTTTTCTAACGTACTGACTATACCTGAAGGCTGACGCCTGTCATTATCCCTGAACTGACATCTCTACCTTCAAGATTTGTTAGTTTTAGAGAATCAATGTGTTTTTAAGAAATTTTGTCTTCCTTTGGCTGTGGATTTTGAACTTTCTCTGTGTTGGAGTTTGACTCTTTTCCAAACCACTTGCATAGAGAAAGAAAGATTGTAAATTACAAATACTGAATTTACTAACTTCATATTGCTCTGCCCTCTTTCCTCAGCTCCCAGGCATGTAGCTGGGTAGCTGAATGAAAAGCTTTCCTAAACCTTATCTGGTTTTAGAACCAACCAGTCCTTGGAAGACTACAGATTGTCTTTAGTATTCTTTTTCCCATTCATTCTTTAGTAATAGAATCCTAGAGTCATGGGATTATCTAGCTAAAGACACTTATTTCCTCTAAGCTTGGCCGTGTTGCTTACTTTTAGTTTAGTGAGGTGAGGAATGCCAATTTCATGTCATACCCCCAAATTAAGGTCACGTCCCTTCCATGGTCTTCCCCCTTTCCCATGGTTGGAATGCAGCAGCAAATGCAGCAGCAGCATCAGACCATGATGTGGGCGTGACTCACCGAGAATATGAAGTGACCAGACAAAGGATCCTGGGTCCATGACAGTGCAGAGCTGCTAGAGCAGCCCCGGTCTCTGTAAGCTCAGACAGTCCCAGAAAGAGACTGGAACTAAACTATTTTGTTTAATCCAGTTATTTTAGCTCTTGCTAGAGCAGCTGAACAAGTATCCTCACTAATACAGAATTTGGGATTTAGACGTGGGGTGCTACCACAATAAGACATAAAATATGAGACATTTACTTTACAGTTGACAATGGGTGGCCCAGACATAGAGACATTGCAGACCAGAAAGTTGGCGCTCCTTGGTATGGCAGGGCGAAACACTGGGTGAAGCCGTCACAGCATCTCAGAAAGGCCTGCAGCACGACCCCAGCACAACCGGTTGGAAAAACCTGGAGTGGTGGTGTGTGTTGGGTGATTCTTCCTGCTATTTGAAAGACCACCAAAGAGATGACCTCAAGTGGAAGAGGAAGTAGCAATAGCAAGAGCTGCTACAGTGGCCCGAAGCCTTTCTCAGGTGTCTCCTTAGTGCTTTTGCACAGACAATGGAATGCAAAATTAGATCACAAGCATTGTGTTCCCATCCAAAGCTTTTTTATTCAGATGGCCTCAAAGAAGTCACCATAAAGAAGAGAGTAGAGGAGAGGGTTGAAAAGAGTAGAAAAGCCAATAAATTCAGTATGTAAACACAAAAATTTCCATTCATTGAAATAGGTCTAGATGAGACTTTTGGTTATGGTTACTTAAACTTGGAAATGTGTGGAAGCAAATACATATTTAAGTTTTTGAGAAAATAGTATTTCTAAAGGAATTGCAAGCCTAGTCAGCAAAAGTATGTGATTATTAAACTCTTGAAGTAACCCCACACTTTCCTATGCGCACCAGTAGGAAATAGACGGCAAATTTGTGCAGCCTCTGAGAGAGAAACACTTTTGTAAAAATAAGCAATTCAAAATCTAAGTTGTTGGAACTTTAAAATAACTTGAGCCTTGCGGGAATGTGCTTATGGAACCCGAGGCAGCTATAATCCAGGCAACTGTAACCTTTGTTTCTCTGATTAGATTACTCTTTATCCTTACGTACAGGTAGGTTGCTTTGTAAAATATTGTAAATAACTAAAGTTCTTCAGGGAAGATCCCTTCCCTCTTAATTATTGATCTTCATTATAGATTTTAAGCTGTAAAGAAAAGGATATAAGTTGTATGGAAAAGAAAACAAACTGTAACTAGTTAAGTTGTTGTAACTCATAAACCAGCCTTGTCTAAAAAATATTATAATCCTATTCATTGGTTCGTTTTATTTATATAAGCAAGATCTTTACTTTTAATTTCAGGACTACTGACCCCATTTCTCTGGAGTTCATATTTCCCAGGTGGTCATTCCCAGATTTTTGTTTAAATAAATTCTTTAAAACTGGATTCTGATCATTTCGATTATTTCAGGTTGACACTTTTCAGTATTCATTTCATATGAGTCCATGGAGGATAACAAACAAGGGTGGTTCTTCTAGAAAATCAGGAGTTGCCATATAGGCTATCTTGTTTCACTTCCCAGCAGGATGTGAAAATTGCCCTGAATAAGGAACTGCCTGCCATGTTTTTCATTCCATTCATCTTTTCTCTGAATGGGAGTTTTCACTGCAATTGTTCTGACTGCACTGAACTGTGGCTGTGAGAGCAATGTCTTGTAGATGTCAGATGTTGGGCGTCAGCATCAGACCTAATGGAGAGAACTTTGCAACACTCAGAGTTACTGAATTTGAGCTACGTGCACTGGGCACAACTGCAGGCTCTCTCTCTTGGGGGATGATGGGAGTGTGTTCCAAGCCTGGGAGGAAGGATATGTATCAATATTTTGTTAGTAAAAAGGTCAGCTTGTATCAGAGAATGCTAGTTTCCTCTAATATCTATTTTTTTCTTCTTTCAGTAATAGAATTCCTAATATTTACCGAAGTGAATAGCTTCCCAGCTAAAGACCACATTTCCTAGCCTCCCAGATGGCTAGCTCTGCACAGTGGCATGTGAGTGGGAGGTCTGAATGCTAATTCTTTGTTGGAGCCTTAAAAGGAATACATATGTTTTCCCCTTCAACTTTCCTCCTCTCTGCTTCTGTTGGCTGGAATATGAACATGATGGATGGAGCTAGAGCAGCCACCATGGACCATGAGTTAGAATCTGAATGTTGAAGCTGCCAAAGTACCAAATTTAAGGTGCCTGGCTCCCTGACACCGTGAAGCCCTATATGGCCAGCCCGGACTGCTCTGTATGGCCTCTTACATGAGAGAAAAACAAGCTAATCCTATACAAGTCACTCTTACCTTGGCTTTGGTTTCAGCAGCTGAAATGGTACCCTAATAAGTACAACAGAACACTATTCCTTTTGAAATGGAGATCTGAGTGGCTGACAGCTCCTCCTCAGATGGGAACTGTGGGGGCATTAATCTTGGGTTCAGAGATTGCTGAATGCTACACAATGAGGACTGTACCAAATACATGGGGACTTGTTCTGAGTCCCTACTGAGGTGACAGGATGCCTGGAGGTGATTGTTTTCTGGCCTCACCATGGAGAAGCTGACAGGAGTGCCTGGTGTGGCTGCCCTAAGCCTCCTGTCCACTAACAGGTACCATCTGTCTGAACTTCAGTGGTACCCAGGGCTGGTAGACCTGGGATTACCTAATTGAAAAGAGGGCTGTGACCTCTGACTTCTCAGGAATCACTGCAGATGCTACCATGTACCTGCCAGCTGAAGAGGTTGGCCCCATGCTCACCTGCTCTGTCTCAGAACCACCTGAGTCCCCAGGTTTTCAGCACAGCTTGAATCCAAGCAGTCAGCTGTTTTACAGGCATCCTCTCTGTCCACTCACTTTGTGAAGAGACAAAATGCCTTTGGTCTCAGAGCCGGAGGAATTGTATTAAATCCTTCAATCTCATCCCATGGATTTAGGGTAGGACGTATTATTAATGAGGAGGTCTTCGAAAGAGCACAGGGTTTGGTATAAAAGATTATTCTCTCATTCTAACTTTGTCAAGCTCTATAGCCTAATTGTTGAGATTGGGCTTGAGAATCAATTAGCTTTGGGTGTAATTCCTGGCTCTTCTCTGTGCGACCTCAGACCTCTTCCTCATCTGGTCTGGTCTCCTCTTCCTTGTATGGTCTGGTAAGACTTAAGTGTATCATCTGTAAAATGGGCTTTCTGTGGTGAGCAATACCCACTTAGCTTTTAGGCAGTGCCTTGTTTAGTGTAAGCTCTGAGTATTAGCTATTATGCTATTTTTATTATTAACATTATAACCGTGACTGATAATCATAAAAGTCCTTCTGTTACTAAAACTCTGAGTGCCCCAGAAACTCTTGACAGGGATGATGATAATGATGGTGGATGAGATGGGGGCAGTGTGGGACACTAAAGCAAGCATGTTTGAGATAATTGCTTTAAGAGACAAGTGGCAGAAAAGAAGTCTGCATTCAGACAATGAATATTTATTAAATACCAACTATAGGCAAGGGTTTGCTCTGGGTAGAAAACTAAAGTGCCTGGTTAATAGGGACTTATATTCTGGTGAGGAGAGCCATTCTAAATAAGTAAGCAATTACTTTTGGGTAACCAACACCCCAAATTCACATAGCCCAACAGAAGGTGGCAAAGATCCCAGATTTCATTTCTGGATGTCTGACCCCTGAACCTTAGCCATAGGAAATATGTTCCCTATGTCTCTAGGAAACATATTTGAATGGAATGATTATAGGAATCTCTTTGTTCCAGCTCATGAAGGCAACCAACGTGTACCAGGTCTCTTCTTTGTTCTAAGCTCTTGATAGACATTATTTCCCTACTCACTGCACACAACATAGTTAAACCATATGACCAGGCACAGAGGTTCACGCCTATAATCCCAGCACTTTGGGAGGCTGAGGTGGGAGGATTGCTTGAGGCCAGGAGTTTGAGACCAGCCTTGGCAACATAGTGAGACCCCCATCTCTACAAAAAAAAAAAAAGATAAAAAACAAATAAGCCAGGCACGCACCTATAGTCCTAGCTACTGGGGAGGCTGAGGCAGGAGGATCACCTGAGTGGAGGCGTTTGAGGCTGCAATGAGCTGTGATTTCACCACTGTACTTCAGCCTGGGCAACAGAGAAAAAAAAAAAAGGAAGATGACCAGTGCTATCAATCCACACATACAGATGCTAGTTTAATCCCCAGATGGTCAGCCTCTACTAGCTGTGTGGCCTTGGACAAGCTATGTAACCTCTTAAACGTCTCAAAGGTCAATTTTCTCCTCGGTGTAGAATGGGGATAATAGTGCTGACTTTGAAAGTTGTTGAGTGCATTTTTCTGCTGATTCCATGTAGTAAACAGTCCAAATGCACTTTGAAAAGTGAAGAAGGATTTGCTTTTAGATAGAGGTCGTTGGCTAGTGGAGAAGTTCTGTGTGGAAAGTGTTCACTGAGCTTTGGGGAAGGGGAAGGACACAAGCAGCAATAGCTCTGGGGAGCAAGCAGCACCGGAGGACAGCTACGAGGTCGGAGGGAAAGAATTCAGAGGAAAGCAAGGTAGCATTCAAGTAAAAAGGCTCCAAAAGGGGCTAGGGATTAAAAAGCTATTAAATGGATGGGAGGTTAATAAAAATACTCTGTTGGAATAAATGGAAGATCATTCAGACAGTGAAGGAGATAATTAGAATAGGATGTGATATAATAGAGGGTAGAGTTTGAGAGGCGCAAACTAATGGAAGTGCTGTCAGATTCCGAGTCCCCACCTGCCCTCAATCTCACCCATGGATGAGCAGGGCTGGGAAAGGGTGCCTGACAATTAGAACCAGGGCCTGCAAGTTAGGCCTCACGTTCTCATCCAGACTTGCAATTATGCATTTTGGGCCTGTGGCTTAGTTTCTCTGGGGTCAGATGTAAGCAGCCAAATCCATTCAATGGTGCTAACCTGCGTGCTTGAATGAAGGTTTGCTAAGATCTCTCTTCATCTAACACAGCAGTGTTTTGTTTTACATTGTATACCGGCCTGTAAGCTATTACCATTCTACTCCAGTTCCCTAAAATATCTTAAATGTTGTTCCTTAATAGACGGAAAAGCATAAGAGAAAGGAAGGAAATGGATTCAGAGTGTGCTAGACCTGAATTCAGGGCTTGACTGTGTCACCAGGAAGCTGTGTGAGTTCGGGGAAGTCATGTAATCTTTCTGCGTTTCTTTTTCTCATAAGCAACATGTGACCTACTTTGTAGAGATGTGTGAGGATTTGAGATTATAAGTAAATGCCTAGCACAGTCCTAGCCTAATATAATAATAGGCACTCAATAAATAACAAGTATCCTTAATTTGAATTGATTATGTAAGACAAAGTGAACAGTACTCTCCTTAGGATCTCTCTATTTTATTCTTTTTAGCTTTAAATACCTCTCACTTACTATTTTACAAATGAAGGACCCACTCATTCTATGCATCCAGCTGAGGGCAGAATTTGTTTAATTTCTCTGCCACCCCCATGCTTCTCTTTTTATTTTGAAATGTCAACCTAGATAACTAACAGAGAGGCTCTCTAAAAAAAAAAAAAGATATTTATTTGAGAGTAGAGTATTGCAAGTGAGAATACACGTGCCATAGGGAACTATGTGCATATTCAGGGAGATAAAGGAAGGCAAAGGTTTTTCAAGGAAAAAATCAGGATTACATAATTGCTTTGAAAAAACGCTTCTTGGCTACAAAGATCAATAACAAAGGTAATGCCAGTCTCAGGTTGGACAGTCAGTTGCCGGGCAGATGTCCTTGCAGAAGCATGTGTGTGTGTCTGTGTGTGTGTGTGTGTAAGTTTGCGATGGCCTTTGCACAAGGTTGTGGTTTATTGCAGAGTCTTTTGTGATAGTTTTTGTTATCAAGTATACAAGTGTGAGAACTCTATTTTCATGGCCTGTCCTGGTTCTATTTGTCAGTTTTTTGTTTTTAACACTAGTGACTCTATTTTGATTCTGACACTTTCACATAAGCAAATATTGATTTCTTAGAAATAAAAAAAAAAATCATAGGTATAAGAAACAGGGTAGAATTAGGATCAAAATAATATTTTTTCCAAACAATCTCATATAAGATGTTATCTCAAGATTTGTGGAGGCCTTGAAGCTTTGGTCATTCATAGTATGGTGACCACTTATGTCCACAACAATTTACTCAGCCTTGATTTCCCCATTTGTGCCTTTCACTGTCATCCGAAGATAGCAGGAAAGCGTCAGCCTCTAAACTATGAGGCCCTCAGAGACAGGTATCAGTTGGCACCAAAATGCCCCCAATTTTTAAATGTACTGTTTTAGTGGCTGGAAACAGATTTCTATAAGCAACTCTAAAGCATTGTCAGATTCAATCTCTTTCCCTACTAAACAGTTATTAAGCACTTCCTGCCGCGCTCTAAGTGCAGGGGTAAGAGCTTACATGCACATTTCATTTAATCCGGACAACAACACCCAATGAGCTCTGAGGCTGAAGAGGCTGCAGGATTTCCCCAAGGTCGGGGAGCTAGTAGGTGGCAGAGCAGGTTTGCCCCTGGGCAACCTGGCCTGCAGCCCTCCTGACTATGGATGGGGGAGGGCACACCGACATTCAAAGACTCCCCTGTCTATGATGTGCTTAAGAGCCCTGGCTCGGCCAGACGACTGCCCTCCATTTCTAAATAGGTTTGGAAAGTGCCTTTTACAGCAATACTCTTGCTTTCTACAAAGCAAGAAGCCGCGGGCATCCCAATCAAAACGAGGCAATGCAGGGAGGTGGGAATAATCCAAGCTCCCACTTCTGTTCTGAACTGAGTGCAAGAGGACGCCTCTTCTTGCCACGGTGCTGACTGCTGTGCACGCTGTCTGTGCAGGATAATGGACCCGTCCTGGCTATCTGTTTCTGTGACAGGCAGCCAATCATTTTAGGCTAATCGTGCACCCGTGCCCATCTGTCCACATGTCTCGGCCCCCCTTCCCATTCGCTGTGGGAGAGAGGAGACCAGGAGAGAGCCTCTGGCCTTTAAGTGTTTGCACAGGATGCCTGAGTGGAGTGAGGCAGTGAGATAAGGGGTATTTCAGGCTATTTCTTCTGCTTGTGTGAATAGCACATGATTGATTTCAGAAAGAGAAATTTATTTCCCTGCAGACATATTTTTATCATTTGCTTGAATTCCGTGATGCCTTGCTCACCATATGTATAGAAGAGCCAGGTCTCCTTCCAAGGGGGATTGAAGGGAAAATGGATAACACTTCAAACCTGAAAAAAATATATGTAAAAGTCACTGCCAGATAAAATGTTCTGTGACCTATAAGCTTTGGAATGGGTCAGAGGGATTATACTAAGGCTGACATTTAGAAATGATGAGATCTGCTGGCTGCTGCGTTTGCATGTAGCACGCCAAAATACCTTCCAGAACTGCCCTTCCGGGGGAAGCCTCCTCTGAAGCCCTGATAGAATAGCAGGCACTTTAACCGCAGGGGTGAGAGCCAGACTTTGAGGGTCACAGCCAGACTTAGAGGGTCACTTTGTGCTGACTTTTACAGGGTGAGATGACTTTATTTAAAGGGACATATTCAATTTAGTTAAGCTCCCAAATTTATGTACTCCTAAAAAAAGAAGGCTTAGGAGAGGCTAATATAAATGGAAATTATTTCAGAGGAAATGGTGGAGAGGAGGGAGAGTGGTGATGGTGGTCACAGTAGGAGTGGGTAGAGAAATAGGAATTTGAATGCAGTGAGTTTCTTGTACATATGCTATTATTTTTTTTTGGTAGCCTGGTGTGTTTGACATTTAGGTTGGTATGACAACACCCAAGTGGGATGGGTTAGTCCTGAGACTTGACAATTTGGGCAGTTTTCAGGACTGCTTTATTCCCTGGTGTAAAGTTAGTGCTTTGGTAATACATTCACTGGGATGTAAGCCCCTTGGCCTCTGCCCTTTGAGCAGAGAAGTGTGATAAGGCCGTTCTCAGACACCAGTCGGCTCGTGATGGTTTGCCCACGTGGGGGCTGAGCAGTAGAGGAGAAAAGCCAAACATCAGGGCCGGTTTGGGAAGGTGTTTTTGCACTTACGTGTGAATACCAGGGAGTCTGACATTTTGGGAATGCCACCTACTGGAAGCAAATACTCCAGAGGGGCAGACCCGTCGCTGGAATGGCTGGAGTTGCGTCATTTCCCCATCTGGCTCCTTCCTCAACAGTTGTCTGCTTCTGGGAACCTGCTGGGAATTAACCTTTAAGGACTCATGCATGGCTCATCCCCTCTCAGACTTCACCAGGCAGGGGACTGGGAATTGTTCCAAGAGCTTCTCTGCGTAAGTGGTAAACAGCGAGAGCTAGGATAGAAACTGCAAACAGAGCAGGTTAGTTTGATTGAGTGATCAGGAAGTTAATGGTCAGTTAAGATGAATGCAGCATCATGCATCTCAGGCAGTGTTTATAAAGCAAGGGGTGATTTAAAAAATCTCTGAGGAAATAATATACACAGTCCAGTTCAGCTGGCTAACATGCTCTTTAACCTGTCCCCTGATTTTTAATTCCAAAAAAATTAATTTTGGGTCTTTGATTTTATTTAAAATTCATGTCTATGTCATTCAATTCTTCGTTTATGGCTTCAACTCCTTTCTTTGTCTCTTTAGTTATTTTTAGCATATTTGCTTTGTTTTCTCCTTGGATTGTTCTCTCAAGTTTTAGAGAACCAATTCCCCCTTCTCTTGCATCTGGTCACTGTCCCTCTAGTGGACTGTTTGCTTGATCTCTCCTCAATTCCACCTTATGCCCCTTTTCCCTTTGCTAATTTTAATCCTCATCTTTCTACTGTTAGAAAGTATATCTCTGAGTATAACAGCTTTTCTGAGTTCTGAACCTTCTTCTAGCCAACCATCGACATGAGGGTGGTCTTGGGGACCCCAGCACAGAAGGGGACTCAGGTCCAGCTCCACCCTGTACTCAGATCTCCCAGTGGGTGTTGCAACCTCAGTAAAACTCAAAGTGTCAATTTTTCCCAGTTAATTTGTGGACCGGTTAATTTCCCAGTTAATTTGTGGAGGAAGTTTTTTCCTTCCTCCTTGACTTGTCATGCTGGTATCTGTAGTTCTTATGTATACTGTGATCTCTCTCAGGCACCACTTACCTCATGAAGGCATTTACAGTGCCGTGTTGTGCTGGTTTGAGGGAAGTAAGCAATGGGCCCAAGAGTTATCTGGCTTTAGTTTTCCATTTTTTTTTTCCTGAGGCAAAAAACAGGCTGTTGCCCAGATGCATATGCACATCTATTGGCCTTTTTGCAGGCCCTCTGATTTCTTGCTTTGTAGCTCCTATGTTTACTTCAGATGAATCTGTTTCCAAGAAATGGCCCTTTTTAGTCAATATTCACATTTTTTTTGACAACTCTGAGCCTGGCACATAGTAGGCTACCAGCAGATGCTTATTTTTGGTTTATGTAAAACTCATTCATCCCTTCAGTCTTTCTCTCAAATTATCTTTCTTGTCTTTATTCATCATGGAATGAATTTTAAGATTAATTTTGTGGCTCCAAGCTTTAAGGCCCTAGACTTTGAAGCCCAAGGATAGGAACAACATCTGTCTCTGTGTGCAGCAGTGTCTAGCACAGGATCTGGCGTGGAGCCAGAAAGACACTGCACTGAAATGATCATTGAACTAATCTGAAGATATAGCTTAGGCCACCCTATGCCCTGTAGGTATATCTGTAAAAGTAGAATAGTGTTTATCCCCTAAAATCTTGCTCCCTTTGAACATTCATAATGAAGAAAGCAGCATTTTAGCATGTCCCAAGTCATGTGAAAATAACTTTGCATCTCTCAATTTTCTCTTTTACAAATTAAAAGATGTCGTGCCCTCATAGTCTTCTTGTCCCCCTGTGTGATCCTGTTCACCTTCCCTTCCTGAGCCCTTTCCACTGTCCCCTATTTTACAATCGATGTAACTCTGACATCAGACACTTCGATAAAGGGTTGACTAGAGTTGAATGTAGCAAGAGTATTATTTTAAGGGTCAGTTGTCTTCTGGAAGCCTGTGATAGAAACCACTTTTAGACCAGCATAGGCAAAATGGATCCGTGGAAGGTTTGTTGGTGGGATCATATAGAAACTCATAGAATTGAAGGAAGATGATGGCGAAATACTGATGACCTTTTCCCACATGACAAATATTTTTGTAAGAAATTCCAGGTCTTCTTGTTTGTAGCTCTTAAGACTTTAGGGGCCTTTCTCATTAGCTTTAACCTAAGTCATTTCCAGGAAGAACTCTGATTGGCTGAGCTTGAGTCATGTGCCCACATCTGAGCAAATCATTCTGGCTAAGAATGTGGCCAGGGTTAGATCACATGTTCCTCCATTTGGAAAGTATCTGTCATCAGAAGAAGAGGGAGTGTGATGGGTTGTAAGGAGAGCTAGTAATTACACTTGAACAATCATGGATGTTATATTCCTAATTATTTGGAACAAGGTCATAGTAGATGTTTTTCTTCTTCACAGTGCTGTGTTGCTGACTTAGTGATCTGTGTTTTACCATTAATCTTACCTCCTTTAAACTTATAATTTTGTCTAGCTTATAATTTTGTCTAGCTTGCTTTGTGTCATTGGTGAATTGCATCCTATTTTGTTAAATGGGTTCCTTTTAGCCCACCGAAGAACCGAAGAGAAAAAACAAATCCCCTAAAATTCCTCCAGGATGAGAATCCGATGGTCATTTAGCATTCCCAAATTCTATGTGTTCGTGCTAAATCCATTCTCATTGCAGTCACCTTATTGTCTAAATTGGAGAAAGCTGCTTTCCATTTTTCACCAAGACGTCTGTGGGCCGGGGACTCAGTTAACACTCCGTTTGCTTATCACATCACTTGATTTATCTGAGGGTAGAGGGAGTAAGGTAGGAGGTTTGACAGGCAGCGATAGCTCAGCCAGGCAGACTCAAATACCACTGCATGAGGATAAAACTGTTAGCCAAACAGACCTTCTAAATACCACTGAAAAGCAGGAATAAACCACGCAGACAGGAACAAGGCTCCCGTCCAAGCATTACAGAACCTCTGTCACACTTCAGCAAACTCAAAACACATACACGTATATGCATATATCCTTTCCCGTTATTACTGGTAACCAGAGAGCTAACACTGTGAGTTTAGCATCACACAAACTCAAGTGCTGACAACTTACTTTAATAGGGCAGCCTTGAGAAATCTAACAGAGTAAACCAAAGGCGAGGAAAAGAAATCATAAAGGGGGCGAGGACACATAGGCACATAATTTAATCCTTTGTATTGGCACTTACTGGCTTTTAGAACGCACTTTTTTTCCCAGCTGTAAGTTTTTTTGATACAATGAGAAGTCAAAACAGTGTCGAATTATAAGGACTAGAAGGGATAAGGTGATGTCTCTTGGAGGGGAAGGTGAAACAGCACACCTCTTTCTGAGCTGCTCACTTGTTTCTGATGGGGGGAGCATTCAGGTGGCATTGCTGGTGTCATAGAGCATAAATGTCTAGGCTTCCTGTCAAGACCAATTCAGTGAACTGGCTTAGAATTTTCCTTGCCTACGACAAAAATAACAACCCATGTTGGTCTCATATGATAGCTCAGCATTGTGGAAAACACACTGAACTTGGAGTCAAAAGTCTGGATCAAGTGCTTGTTTTGTTTTTTATTGGTCATGTGTCCTAAAATTTGGGGAGCCTCACTTTCTTCAGCAGTTAAATAGGGGACATAATATCCTCTTTCATAAGATTACAGTTAATCCTTGAATAATACAAGGGCTTTGGGCTGCTGACCACCTGTGCAGTTGAGAATCTACCTATAACTTTTGACTTTCCCAAAACTTAACTACTAATAGGACTGTTGACTGGAAGTCTTACCGATATCATAAATAGTTGGTTAACATATATTTTGTATGCTATATGTATTATATACTGTACTCTTATAATAAAGTAAGCTAGAGGAAAAAGTTATGAAGAAAATCATAAGGAAGAGAACATATATTTATTCTTCCTTAAGTTGAAGTGGATCATGATGAAAGTCTTCATCCTTGTGATCTTTATGTTGAGTAGGCTGAGGGAGGCTTGTCCTTGCTGTCTTGGGTGGCAGAGCTGAAAGAAAACCTGCATGTAAGTGGATTCTGTGCAGTTCAGACCTGTGTAGTTCAAGGGCCAACTGAACTAAGATAATTCAAGGCAGCGGTGCACAGGAAATCACTTTTTAAGATGCCTACTGCTTTGCAAACACAAGTGGGTATTACTGTTATTTATGGCTTTCTCGTTATTTCACATTTCAACCTGTGATAAGGAGACACTATTAGCAGTAACTTCATCTGAAACTGCCAGAATGTCTTGCTTGGTCTTTCTCTGGGTTAAATAATTTTTCTGCATTACACTTGCAATGTTCTAGAAGCACACAGGAGAGCATTCCAGAATGTGAGAGTGAACACATCTCCTAGGGAAGGTGAGACGAGAAGAGTGTTACTTCCCACACACTGGACAAAAATGTGTTGGTTTATTCCAACGGTTCTTACCCAGGAATGGTTCTGATCCCCTCACCCAGGACACATTTTGGCAATATCTGCAGATATTTGTGATAGTTACGACTGAAGGGTGCTACCGGCATCTAGCGGGTAGAGGCCAGGGATGCTGCTGAACATCCTGTAATGCATGAGACAGGCCCTCATGACAATGCAGTATCCAGTCTAAAATGTTAATAGTGCTGAGGCTGAGAATCCCTGCTTTATTTGGAGGAGACGTCTTCCTCCCTAGGGTTCCCATTCGGGTTTTGTCCATTGGCAAGCTTCTAGAAAGGAAAGACTGAAACCATGTCTCTACTGCATTTCCTATTTTCCCATCATCTCTGCTATAAAATGCTTAGATTTTTAAATCATATCCTAGCTCAAGTAATATAATTTACATGTATTTTTCCTCTCAATTGTCATTCTTAAAAATATTATGGATAGCTAAGAAGAAATGACCATTTTAATATACTTACATCCCTTGCAGAGTCTTTTTTTTTGTAATCCACATGTCTTTAAATAACGGAATCTTAAAAGTAAATATGTTCTTGGCCTTTTTAAATTTTGTGTTGTTATTATTATAATATATTTGCTTGAGATAGTCTAAACCTTATATACAATTCAGATAGAAATGCGAAGGCTGTAGTAAGAATCATGAAATCCTGCATTGAGTAGCCTTATCTCAGAAAATATACCACAATCTTAAATTTAGTAGTAACTTCATATTTTTTAAAATTTGGAATAATTAAAAGTTTGTAGAAAGTTTGCAAGTGACTCTTGTATACTCTGTATTCAGATTGCCTGATTATTGTTAACATTTTATAATGTTTGCTATGTTGATTTTTCTCCTTCTCATTCTCTCTAAACACACACATGCCCCTGCTTTCTTTGAACCACTATAGAGTCAGTTACATACATGATGTTCCATTAATGCTAAATACTTCTACATGTATTTCCTAACAATGAAGACATCATTTCACAGCCATAGTACACACAACAAATTCTGAAAATTAATATTGACACATCACAATCTTTTTATCTATAGACTTTATTCAAATTTTATTGATTTTCCCAAAACTAACTTTTAAAACAGGAGGATCAAATTTGAAATCACATGTTATACTTAGTTTTCATGTCTCTTTGTTCTCCTGTAGGATGGAAGAGTTCCTCAGTCTTTTATTGTCCTCCTGACCTAATTTTTTTCAGAGTGTAGACCTGTTATTTTGTAGAATGACTCTCAATTTGGTATTATCTAATATTTCCTCATGATTAAACTCATGTTTACATTTTTGGCAAAAACATCACAGAAATGATACTATGTTCTTCGCAGAGTGCCTAATCAGGCAACATGCAATGCTGTTTCGTTCTTTTACTGGTAACGGTTAACACTGATTGTTTGGTGAAGGTGGCTTCTGCTGCTGGATCATTCCACTATAAAGTTACTATTTTTCCCTTTATGTTTAATAAGTACTTTTTAGGGCTGTATTTTGAGACTGTGTCACTATCCTTTGATGGTTAATTTTATGTCAACTTGACTGGGCTAAGGGATGCCCAGATAGCTCATAAAACATTATTTTT
>CAUYRT010070054.1:0-30603 GCA_963574885.1 Lepilemur ruficaudatus
TTGAATTCTGCACAATTTTTATTACTTATTTTCTTCTGCTCTCTTTGGATTTAATTTTGTCTTTTTTGCCTCACTTCCTAAGCTGAAATTTTAGATTTTTGTTATTTTAGATCTTTCTTTTTTTGTTATTATATGGATTCAATGGTATAAATTTCCCTCTGAACACTTAAAATAAATAAATAAATAAATAAATAAATAAATAAGATTAACTTGATTCTACAGCCTTTACTTTATGTATAACCAAAGAGAAGAAAAAAAAATTTTTTTAATTGAAATTTTTTCATGATCAGGAGGCAGAAGAAAAAAAAATTTTTAATGTTTTAAATTATCCATAAACTTTTACAGTAGGAAACAAGAGGTTTTAGAAAATATATACTAGTAATTTCAAGAAGCCAGCTGTTTTAGAATGGCATCCTTAAGAAATTTAATTTATTGTACTTTCAAATGGTTTATGGAACTGTCAAGAGAGTCCTATAGATCACTAGGAGAAATAGCATAAGAAAACACAATATAAAAGCATCCTCAAATTTCTCTTGTTCCTTTATTCTTAATTCCTTCTCCAAAGCATATCATATTCTCTAAATTAATTTTGGTGTAAAGTCTCATGATTCATGGGCACCCTAAACAGCCATTCTAAATTCCAGAGCCAGAAAACAAATGACAGAAAGTTTGTTGAAGGTTCCATTCATACTTATGCCTCCACACATCCTGCTGAGGATTTAAAACTGTAACAGTCAATTCTATAGCTAGCTCATCTCCACCAATCTCTACCGTACCTTGCTGGTGCAGTTATCCTACAGACGAAAGCATTAAAAGGAAAGAACAAGAACACAAGATAAGCCTTCAAATAGAAAATAATATTTTGTTTAAATTTTAAGTCATACAGCATGACTTCTCAGAGATGAACAAGAGAGCATTTCATTTTTTTCAGCAACTTAAGTAAGGTATTACACTAAATTAGAGCACATAATGACTACTTCCTCAGCTTCTAACCTAAATAATTAAGTTCCTTATACAAAAATTGTTTTAGCATTAGTGTTCCACTGTTAAGGAATAGAAAAAAATGAAACTATTTGGAAAAAAAATATTGTTGGTATCCAAATCAATAATATTCACCAAAGCCAAACTGCTCAAAATACTCCAACAAATACTGTACCTGAGTTAGAAAAGACTGCATAGGAAAAGAATGTTTTTGTGAGAGATACGAAAAAAGAGAGCTCCAGTGGCATAATCAGCGCAAGGTACTTATATAAAATAAGGCTCAAAAAATTAGTCAGACCTTAGGTCTTTGCCCTAGCTTTTACAAATCTATATTTATACTTTTATTCCCCTTAATCCCTTTTATTTTCAATACAAAGTCAAAATGTGTTACATCTAGTACCTTATCTGAAAAGCTCTAAAATGAGAAAGCCAAGGTAACATAAAAAGGCCAAAAAAGGACAGCCTAATAGTCATAAAATATCATCAAGTATATTTGTTCAGCAGAAAAATTTGTCCTTATACCGAAGTATAAAACTTACCACCTCTGCCAAGGCTGAAATGACTTTGCCCAAAGTTGTAAGAGACTTATTAATATTTGCTCCTTCCTAAAAATAAATAACAAATATGAATGAACTGTGATTAATTTCTACTACTGACACATCATATACAACATAAAATGCATTTGCCATATACTAGCACATTTGTTTATTTATGACCGTAAGTTCTAAAAACCTCCTTTAGTCTTCAATCTTTCCTCTTCTCCACCTGGTAACATGTTTGGACCACATCCTAACAGCCATAAAGTATCTTCACAACATTCATGCTCCAAAACCTTACAGATGCAGCTTTCTTCCCACAACTCACCAACACAAAATTTCTGCTCTTGTGAAGCAGTATCTCTGTCAAAGTCCATGCTTGTTCTAACATCTGGATGTTGTATATCCTACTCCCATTACTGTCTCTAACTTCCATCCTGACAAATTCTGCCTCTTCCTCAGAAATGCAATTCAATACTCACCTTACCATTAAGTCCTCCCCAACTATTTTATTATATAACCCATCCTTCATTTGAAGTTATAGATCAGGAATTGGCAAAATTTTTCTATAAAGGGCCACATAAAAATAATTTTAGGTTTTGTGGGCCTTATGGTCTCTGTCTCAACTCTGCCACCTCAGTGCCAAAGTAGCCACAGACAATACATAAAGGAATGGATGGAGACGTACTTCAATAAAACTTTATTCACAAAAATAGGCAGTGGGCTGGATTTGGCCCACCAGCCATAGTTTGTTGACCCATGTTACAGAACATTTATTGACTAGGCCATTTACTTGGTAAAATAAATACCTTTAATCGAGTCCCCTTGGCACCAGTTGAATCAGCTCGTTCACTTCCTGCCAGATCCACCAAGCTGATTTTACTGACCTGATAAAGAACAATGACATGGGGGCAATTCCAAAATAAGCAAAGCAGAAGCAGAAAACATTTATAGGCAAAAAAATTTTTTAAAGATTAAAGTATGGACCCTGTCTCTACACAAAAAAATTTAAAAATTAGCCAGGTATGGTGATGCATACTTGCAGTCCTAGCTATTGGGGAGGCTAAGGTGGAAGGATTGCCTGAGCCCAGGAGTTGGAGAGTGCAGTGAGTTACGTTTGCACCACTGCACTCCAGCTTGGGTGACAGAGCAAGACCCTGTCTCTTTAAAAAAAAAAAAAAAAAAGATTAAGGTATGGCAAAGACAAAATATTAGAGCTCTTAAAAAAATAAACTGGAAATATTAGAGTTCTTATTAAATATGGCACAAGAAGATAAAGACAACAAATATCACAGTTTAAAGAGCATGCACAGTGGACATAGTGGTGCACGCCTGTACTCCCAGCTACTTGAGAGATTGAGGTGGGAAGACTGCTTGAGCCCAAGAGTTTGAGACTACAGTACATTATGATCATGCCTGTGAATAGCTAATGCACTCCAGCCTGGGCAACAGTGTGACACCCAGTTTCTAAAAAAAATTAAAAACGAAAACAGCATGTGCAAAATTCATAGCAATTACCAGAGTTCAAAAGAAGTAACTTTAGGATTAACATGATATATTTTACTATAGTATATCATAAAAATATGAGACATGACAGTGATTCCCTTTATTAAAAATATATAAAACTCAACAATCCATTAAATGGCATACTAAAAATGAAGCTTTAAGCAGCTGGAACTCTCACATACTGCTGGTAGGAATGTAAATGGTAAAATTACTTTGGAAAACAGTTTGGCATTTCTTAAGATGCTAAACATAAACCTACCATAAGATTCAATTATCCCACTCCTAGATATTTACCAAGAAAACAGAAACAAATGTCCACACAAAGACCTGTACACATTCAAGACTGAGGCCAAAAAACATAGAAAGAAGCCCTGCAAAAAATAGTATATACTGTACGATTCCATTTATATAAAATTCTAGAAAATATAAATATATAGTAACAAAAGGCAGATCAGGAATTATGTGGGGATTGTGGTAGAAGAAGGGATAGAGAAAGTTTACATAAGGCAACTTTTCAAGGTAATAAAAATTCCCATCACCTGGATTGTAGGACTGGTTTCATAGGTGTATACATATGTCAAACCTGATCAAATTTTACACTTTAAAAGTGTAGTTTAATGCATACTTCAATCATACCTCAATAAAGTTGTTAAAAAAAAATAAAGCTTCAGGAAAGTTTTGACGAAAGCATCCAAAATGGATTATCAAGAAAGCTATGGTCAAGAGATTAACAACATTAATTTAATAGAGCTGATATCATGAAAGAAGGGTAAAAAATACTTCCACAAAGAATATTCCTTTCCATAGACATAGCCAATCTCTTCTGCTTTAAAAAAAAAAAAAAAAGAATATTCCTTGGCGCTATTCAGATAAATACTACCTACTGAACAGCATTAATATTATAACCTCTGTTTTATTTGATCATCTATATAAGGATTATATTTTTTAAAATAATTTTCAGCCAAAAATAAACAAAAAAATCACCAAGTAAAATGTGATTCTGATATTTAGTGACAACAGTAGCATAAAGTCCTCATTTTATAAGGCAAAGAATCTTTTATAATTGCTAGTATAATAAATCTAACTTCAAATTTTAAAATCCAGATGAAAGCTACTTAGGAATGTAGAAAGAGTAGTATTCAACATATATTTTTTATTACTGACAATAATAATAAAGATGACATGTATTGAGTGGCTGCTCTGTGCCAGACATTATTATATGCACTTAACCCATATTAATACTTAATCCTTTTAACAACTCTATGAGGTTGTTACAGACGGGGAAACTGAGGCATAAAGAGGTTAAGTAATTTGTCCAAGGTAATACCTGAGAAGTGGCAGAACCAGGACTCAAAGCAAGCAGTCTGATTCCAAAGTCTACAATATTTAACTACTACAGAAAATGAAAAATTAATAAGCAAAGGTATTTGAAGAACATGAGAACTGTTGTGGAGTTATTTTCCAGGAATAAAACATAACATATCTGCCTCATCATTTGCTTAGACATATAATCGCACGGTAACATTATCATAGCTCAAAAAAAGAAAATAGGAATACCCATACCAAAGAAGGCCAATAATTGAAAGGTTCTAGCCAAGGAGGAAGGACCTTCTTCTCACAGAACTGCTTAACTGTCTTGTATAAAGTAGTTTTTGTGACTCAAAGTTTTTCTTCTTTTTTTTTTTAACTATTTTTATTTTTTAGAGACAGGGTCTCACTCTGTTGCCCAGGTTGGAGTGCAATGGTGTGACCATAGCTCACTAAAGCCTCGAACTCCTGGCCGCAAGAGATCCTCCCACCTCAGCTTCCCAAGTAGCTGGGACCACAGGCACATGCTACCACACCCAGACAATTTTTCTTACTTAGTAGAGATGGAGTCTCACTATGTTGCCCAGGCTGGTCTCAAACTCCTGATCTCAGCAATCACCCTGCCTCAGCCTCCCAAAGTGCTGGAATTACAGGCATGAGCCACCTTACCCAGACTATTTTTTAACTTTATCTTCTTATAATTTCACTTAAGAACCTATGCTGAAAACTGGTGCAGGGTGGAAGAAAAATGTTAAGCAAAGGCTACAGAACAGCCTCATTAAGTAAAAGACCAATCTTCCTTCCACAAAATGTAGAGCGTAGCAAAAGGGATTTCTCAAAATCCCCATCCTTCACAACTCAAGCCTAGAGACTGAAGTTCTCCTACCTTCTCAGTGGAAAGGTTGGTCTCAGAATCATGTTTCTTCTGGGTGAAAACAATGGTAAACACAGCATGGGAACGGCTACTTGTTTCATTCATGTTGGTAGCTGCCACTGTCCTAAATAAACAGAAAGATGACAATGTGACAATCGAATTCTTAGATGAAAGTAAAAATGGACAGCAGACTCCACATTATAAGCGTAACAATCATAAGCAATAGTCTTAAACTTATTCACAGATTACAAGATTGTCATTTACACAATTGCTCTCAATAATGCCTTATTTGTGAACCCACCGACTTACCTTCCAACTCCAAAGGCACCCTCTATCAGAATCATTTTCATATTCAGGCTATTCCTTTAGAAACCACTGATGCATGTAATCTTTATTCTTTATTGATGCTTACTTATACCAGAATCAATTACTACTATAGCCACTTATATACACATAAATATATATACTGTATTTTACCATGACTTGATAAAAACTGAAGAATAAAACTTAACCAAAGTTCTAACATGTTTCAGCAATGCATTATTTTGATGAGAAGAAAGATACCTAATATGCTGAAGCCCTCCCTTCTGCAGCACAGCCAAAGGATCAGAGGACTCTGCAATTAAAGCAACCTTCGTAGATATAAATATGACTTCAAATCCTTAACCAGGAACAAAGGGCCTCAAAATGTGCCAAAGGCCTCAGCCATTAGTCTATTTCCTACCATACCTGGCCTTGTTCCCAGCATCCATGAGGTCAGCAATGTCTGTGTAGGAAGTGACTGCCAACTTCGACAGATCCTCCACATAGGGCCCAAGAAGTGGGTGTTCACGCACACGCAAATTACCCTTGTTTTTTGGATTCAGCAAATCTCGTACTCTCTCACAGTAAATTTCCATGTAGCTCACCTAGGAACAGATTAGTGAAGTAAATTACAGGACTAGATAAAGAAATCACATACAGTAAAAAGATTTCTTATTAAAAGCTCTATGATTAGAGATCAGCAACCTTTACAAAATGAAATAGCATGGCTCTATAGACCCTTTTATTCTATTAACATTATGCATGGACTTCACACTGCATATGTTACAACCAGCCCTCTGGCTTTCTCAGGATGGAAGAGGTAAGCGCTTTTATCTCTGGCACATACCGGCTGCTGCCTACCCTCAGGAAAAAAACATATTTTAGTAGCAATCAGTTATCAATATTTTTTTAAATGTACACTGTTGTCAGTAATTGGGATTTACACTGAGGTTACCCCAAGAGCTTGAAAATAAGACTTCCATTAAAAGTTAAAACCAAGGTATGACGTCAACATTTCAGAGGAGGGCAGAAAAAAGAGACGTGACTCTAAGTCTTTAAGACTGATCCACATTGTTACCAACTATGGACAACATATCCACTAGAAGGGGTGAGGACTGATCATCATGGAAGCTGAGGGGTGGCAGGACCTAGCCAAGATTTGTAGGGGAGGAGGAAGCTTCAGAATATACACTTCATGAACTTCCACCCATCAACAGGACCATTCCCATCACGGCAATGAATGCATCAGGCTGTCATTTCTTAACCTGAGGCAATGAAACATTTAATTTATCAAATCAACTCCCCTCCCTCTGTTCTATGCTCACCAAACAACAACAGGGTTCCAACAGAGGTCTGGCCACAAAAAGATAATACACTAGTCCTACAAATGTTGAGTGTTCTGGCCTGTGTAATAGTTACTTCTCATGGGAGAGAGAAATGACATCAGCCAAACGAGCTTTATTCAAGTCTTACTTTGAAGGATGGTTCTGTTCCTGATGTATTTACAAAATCAGACTTCTAAGCAAACAAGGCTCTGAACTGGGGTAAATTCACCACAATGGGCTGTATTATGAGGTTTCCCAGGAATCAGATCCTTCTGTATCAATGAGCTATTCAAGCATACAGCATAACTCCTGCATTTCTAAACTTTAAATTTCTACAGATAAATTTTCAGAGTATCTGAAATAGAACCTTATCTCTTATTTCTACTTTGTTTTTCCCATTCACTCTCTCAACTGACTGCTTTTTTTTTTTTTTTTTTTGAGACAGAGTCTCACTCTGTTGCCCAGGCTAGAGTGCCATCAGCCTAGCTCACAGCAACCTCAAACTCCTGGGCTCAAGTGATCCTTCTGCCTCAGCCTCCCGAGTAGCTGGGACTACAGGCATGTGCCACCATGCCCGGCTAATTTTTTCTATATATTTTTAGTTGGCCAATTAATTTCTTTCTGTTTTTTTTTAGTAGAGACGGGGTCTCGCTCTTGCTCAGGCTGGTTTCGAACTCCTGACCTTGAGCGATCCACCTTCCTCAGCCTCCCAGAGTGCTAGAGTTACAGGCGTGAGCCACCATGCCTGGCCTGAGATTTGATGATCTTGTTTCTATATTTCTCAGCCTTCTATCTTTGTTATTTCACAATTTAGTATCCATCCTTTTTATCCTAAGTGGTGAGGACTGATAGTTTCTGCAGAAAGCCTTCATGCCTGCAGGAGCTACAGAACAGGGCAGGGAAGGAAGACAGAAATTGATGGGTATGGGCCCATTTTTTCCCTCCCTACCTTGTTAAGTATAGTGAGCCTCCACTCAAGTAACTCTTGTCTCTCTTTGGCAGTGAACTCCTATGGGCACCCACAAGCTCCCCACCTCTATCCTGGCCCATCACCAATGTACCCAATCCCCACCCAGGACTCAGCAGGATACAATCGCCCAGGTAAGAGCCAGGATGCTTTTTTCACCACCACTCAAGCCTGATGAGTTGTGTCACTTTCCTCTGACCCTCAGCCTGCTTTCTCTGCCCATTTGCCTGCATTTGCTAGGAGAGGGTGAGCCTTCATCATGCCCAAGGCTGGAGGATGGGCTACCTGCTAGGGAGGTGTCTGTCAGGGGAGACTAAAGAAGACAGATTTACTTTAAAATTAGTTAAGAAGTACCATACTGAAAGTAAACATAAATATAAGCAAAAGATAGATATGTGTACTCTAGATGGAAGATATACTCAGGCAAATAAAATGAATTTGTTATACAAACGTACCTGCTTAGTGCCCATGTCCACTTTCCTGTCACCTGACCACTCTCTCAGGGGTCTGGGATTGAACTATCCCTGATGGGAGGGGCAGCGGTGTGGGAGACACTGAATTGCCATAGATAGTACAAAGTGAACAAATCCTTCACATTCAAATATATTTTAGAAAAATCACTGTTATCATGCTACCAGACCACAGGTGTTTTCAATTTTGGGGGTGACATCTGATTCTTTGTATTCCTTGTCAATGTAATATGAATAAGAATTTTTATACTGTTATTTCATGTAATATTACATGCTGTATGTTATTTTATCACTACCACATAGTCTTCATAAGTACAATTTTTAATGGCAGCATAATATTTCATTGCCATGTAACCTAGTTTAGTTTATTTCCTGAGACTTCACTGAAGTGGTGGCCTGCAACAGACACAACTCCAGCTGATGAGGGCAGTAGCTCCACAAGGCCTTCTTCAGGGTATTATTTGGGGCTAGACTGTTTCCATCCAAACTAGTTTCCATCCACTCTCCTTTTATTCTCTTTCTCTCTTCCTGACAGCACACCATATGGTCCCTCGGCCACCAGTCCCACCTCCTGGTGCCAACGAGGAGATCCCTGATGACTTCGACTGGGACTTGATCACTTAGTGCATCACAGAGTGTGGACCTCAGCCCAGGCCCAAGTGGTGAAATCCGGCAGTGGGGAAAGAGCAGCCCCAGCCCGTCCCATCCCCCTGCCTGTATATAGATACATATCCTCTTTTTGTTCTTTCTCTGTCAGAGAAGCCACTGCAAGATGCTGCCGAAGATAACCCCCTCTTTCCTGCCTCATCTCTTTTCCTTCCTGTTTTTTCCTAATTCTTTTATTATTATTCTTATATTATTATTATTATTGGTTATATACTGTGCCCAGTCCCCTGTCCCTACACCATGGACCATGCCCACCCTTTGCTAACTTAAAATCATCAGGCTTGAAGATGAGGCCGTGATAGCTACAGAGAAAGGTTTCAAACTCCAATTTATCTTTCTCTCTAAGAAACTCAATGCCTATCCCACCTTTTGGCCCTAAATTGCTCTCTGTTCTTGTCAGTTTCAGGCCATGACTGGAGAGGCCACATTATCAAGTGGAAGGGGTCTAAAACACTGCTTGGCAGCCATCAATTTGCAGGTTTTACTAAATGGTGCTAATTCTGTCCTCTAAGCTCTTCCTTGTCCCTTTATGCCTTCAGTCCTTAGTTATGCCAATCCTTGTTTCCCATCGAGGGTCAGAATGATGATGGTGCAGGAGAATGACAGGAAAATCCAAGTGGAATTAGAGATCAGAGTTGGGTTGAGTAGAATGCTGCAGAGAAGTGACAGAATGTAAATCAGTGTGACCTTGGGTGTTACTGCCCTGTCATGTAAGCATCCATTGGCTTATTCCTAGCCTGTTCTCTAGGAGATAGGATTGATCTTAGCCCAAACTCTGCTTCTAGGGTAGGGCATGAGGACAACTATTTGGCATAGGTTCAGTGTCTTGGAGATGATTTCAACTTTACCATGTTGGCTTTTTAAAAATAATTTTTTTCTGAAAATTAACTGTGGCCCTTAGAAATGGGTGGGAAATATTTCAGTTATTTAACTGTACATACCCAGATGCTTCTCTTGGAGTCCAGATCACTGGGGCTGAAGCTTTTGCAAGCGGGCCTTTGAAGGTGAAGGAAATTGGTAGAGGGGAGTAAATAATCTAGAGGTAAGAAAGAATTCACTGAGGGCCAAGTGGGACTCCCAGAAACAGGCAGAGGGATAACTTACCTCCTTTAACAAGGGGTGGCTGTGATTTATTGCTGCAAAGTATTTAGTGTATATTTAAGGTTAGTTGTTGAATTTTAGTTACAAGAGGGAAGAATGATTTTTATTTCACTAAATTTTCACTTTCTGACAGCTGCGGGGCAAAGTGGATGGAATGGACAAGGCCACTCTCTCTGTGATTCCCACTTTTTGTTCATATTCTTTTATTTACTCATGATTTGCAAGAGATTTGGCTTTCTGCTCTCCTGCTTTTTCCCTTCATCTACCCTTCTCCTTTTTTTGGAAAGGGGTTATATATAAGAGGTTATTGAAGAAGTCCAGTGAGGCTGAAGTAAAGGGTCAAGATAGGGCAGTTAACTAAAGAGCACTTTATTTCTTAGAAGCCTTTGTAAACAAGAAATGGGGTGTGAGTGGCTTGAATCTCCCATGATGTTGGAGGGCACTTAGTGGGATTGATGTGTGACATAATATTTCCCATTGGGGAAAGGAGAATTTCTCTTAGAGGGGGGCAAAATGCCTTTGCCCAGTGTCCCAACTTTAGGCATCTCTTCTTTATTCCTTCCATTAAAGGTGTGTCCTATACATGACTTCCCATCAGTTCTTCCCAAGATTCCCCCTTTATGGATTATCTCTCCTCTTTTCTAAACCCCTTTCCTATTCAGACCCGTACAGGATTTGCAAAGGTAGACTGAATCATACATGCAAATGCCCCTGTTCTTCCATGTCTTCTGGAAACTAGTCTCATGAAGAATTCCGGTGGGCAGAGTAACTGAAGTTGGCTAGGACTGGAGATTGGCCATCAGGCCTCCTGAGATTCCAGCTTCCCTCTACCAAGCTCAGCCATGCTATATGGCACAGGACAAACCTGACTCCCTTTGGGCCTCAGTTTCCCCTACCCTTCATGAAATAAGAAATACTACTTTTCCTTGTTGGTCCAGCATTGCTGGCCATGAAGTATATAGTCATTGTTGTTGTATTGGGTGACATGTGCAAAACTGCAGGAGCTCACTGCCTGTATGAGGAAATAAGGGAGAAAGTGGAGGAGAGGGACAAAAGGAGCAATTATTTGGTAAAGATCCATCCATCCCAACTTTCCTCTCAAACCCCTCTCCTCATGTTTCTTGTTCGGTGAGTCCTTCATACCACCCATAATGCTTTGCAGTGGTGCAGGCTGGGAAGGGGGTGTATGGTCTCACAAGTTGTTGTTTTTTTGCATGCTTTCTTAATAAAAAAGAATGTTTACAGTTTTATCTTAGTGGTAGTGGTCTCAAATTTCTTTTTGCCAAGGTAAGAAAGGAAAAATGTGAAAGCCTTTAGCCTGTCTTCTACCTCCCACCAGTAGGTTGAATTAATTGACCCTGACAGTTTTTGTAAGATTGGTGGGAGAGAAGAATTAAAAACACGTCTTTAGCATTCCTCTTTTTATATGCTATTAAGTGTTATGAAATATTGTGGGGAGAATCAGTCACCCCTTGCAGATTGCTGTGTGAAGTAGGCCTATCTTGCTTGCATTTTAGGATAGTGTAAAGATTTAAGATAGTACAGTTTGGAGAGGAATTGGGATACTATCCCTGTTGGGGACTTCCTGGAGAAGATATAGTACAAAATAATTACAGGTACTCCCAGTTTTTCATCAGAAATGAGGAATTGTAGAAATTTCTTCAGAATACATTTCCAAAATAAATGGACTAGCCAGGCACTGTGGCTCACACCTGTAGTCCCAGCTACTTGGGAGGCTGAGGTGGGAGGATCGCTTGAGCCCAGGAATTTGAGCTTACAATGAGCTATGATCACACTACTGCACTCTAGCCTGAGCAACAGAACAAGACCCTGTCTCCAGAAGAAAATTTTAAAAAATTAGCCAGGTGTGGTGGCATGTGCCTATAGTCCCAGCTATTCAGGAGGGTGAGGCAGGAAGATTCTTTGAGCCCTGGAGTTCAAAGCTGCAGTGAGCTTTGACGGTACCATTGCACTACAGCCTGGGCAACAGAGTGAGACCCAATCTCTTAAAAAAAAAAAAAAACAGTGTGAAAGTAAATGGAGCTCTTAAAAGGAGTCCAGAAATGCCATTTATTCATTGTATGTTAAATCTTTGTAACTATGCCAAGATTACTCACCCTAATAGTCCATACACTAACCCTAGGAGTTTAGGACTTATACCCAGCGTCTTATGGGATGTGTTGGTGTTTCGAGAAGCCTGGCTACTTGCTGTTACCTCAAGTCTACAGTCACTTACCATGAGCCTTATTTGCTGGATGTTTACACATTATGATATATTCTGAATGTCAAATAATATTTAATGAGTGTCAAACAATGAGTCTCTGAGCCTTGCAAGGAACCATGAGAAAAAAAGCATTTATTCGCATCAAATATATAAGCAAGTTAAATTGAAAAGGTAGCACTGCAAACCTTATATCAGACACTATTACCTCACAACTGAAAGAATCTAGTGATTTAAAATTTTTCTACACAGTACTTTACAACACATTTTTAGTCCAGACTCTTACCTCAACCATTGAACAAATAATAATTTGTTGCAAGTCTAAAACATCTCATTTTCTGTTTTTTAGATTAAATCATTGTGTTCAGCTTAGATGTGGCTATGTTGTGTGTGAAATTTCAGAGGTTTAACAAATAAAAGTTTATACACAGAGAAAAATGAGAAGGTGGTGGGGAGTTGGGTAATTATTTTTGAATGAAGAACAGAAGGAAAGCTATAAAAATGGTTGGAATATGTAGACAAAGTAGAAGAAAAATATGTAGTCATGAACAAATTAAAATATAATAGTTCTTAATGTTTAGGTGCTGGATGAACAATTTAAAAATATGGAGATGTTTGGATAAAACTCTTTTAAAGCAGGAAGTCATTTTATCATGTCTACAAAAAATAGCATAAGCACATGATTTAGACTCATCATGGTAAGTATCAGAAAAAACATCTAAAGTTGTTGCAAGGGTTATCTCTGGGACATCAGAATGGGAGTGGGAGCCGTCTTTTTTTTCTTTTTTTTTTTTTTTTTTTTGAGAAAGATTCTCACTCTGCTGCCCAGGCTAGAGTGAGTGCCATGGCGTCAGCCTAGCTCACAGCAACCTCAAACTCCTGGGCTCAAGCAATCCTCCTGCCTCAGCCTCCCAAGTAGCTGGGACTACATGCATGCGCTACCATGCCCGGCTAATTTTTTTCTATAATTTTTAATTGGCCAATTAATTTCTTTCTATTTATAGTAGAGATGAGGTCTCGCTCTTACTCAGGCTGGTTTCAAACTCCTGACCTTGAGCAATCCGCCCACCTCGGCCTCCCAGAGTGCTAGGATTACAGGCGTAAGCCACCGCGCCGGCCACAAGTTTTGTTTTGTTTTTTACCTCCCATCACCTTTACCACCACCATCCCCAGGCTCGTATTCAAAGACTGATGTCAGTATGTGTCTTAGTAGCTTTGGGAGCTAGAAGGAAATTCTATTTCCAATACATTGATCTCTCACAGATACAAGCAATACCAGCAGAATGATCATGGCAGATCAGCTCTGAGCTGATCCCAAACGAGGGGACAAGAGGGGGCAGTTCAGGGGGGCAGAGTTGCTGGGAGTGTGTGCAGTGCCAGGCTAGGCAGAGGGGCAGTGATATATGAACAATTGAGCTAGAACATGATCAAGAGAAGGGTAATATGTCAAAATGGGAAAGATGCACTATGAGATGGTGGAGCAAAGCTTTACTTGATTTATTCCCACCAAAAAGCTATTTATATTTCTGTCACAGTATTTTCAATTTGTCCTCAATAACCTCTCAACAATTCTTAAGTTCTGATATAACTACTAGCCTTGGAAGGTGCTATTCAGATTTTCAGGGAAATGGAATTTTACATCTCCAGGGCAATAGCAACTCTACAAGACAAGATGGGAATGTGAGGCTGATGCTTCCATCTGACAGAGAGAAAGGAGTCTGAAGAACCATTTCTCTTTGTGCTGCACCTTGAGAACATCAGCACCGAAACAATCTCAGGGGCTGTGGGATCTCCAGGCCCAGCCCCCTCTCAGGAATTCTTTCCAAATCCATCACCCAGACAACAGTGAAAGTGTCGAGGATTCACTGACCCCACTTAATGTGCCCCTGAAACCTCCCAGGCTAATCCTCACAACCTCGATCAGGAGTTAACATTTTGTCTTCCTAGAAAGCAGTAAAAAACAAGAACCAAGCACAGTGGCGACAGCCAGAGATTTCAAAACCTGTGAAGCAACCTGAGGATCAGTGTCTCACCCTCCCTGTTGTTCAGAATGTAAGAGCTTTGGTGGGAATGACCTCACTCAGAACCACAGAAAATATTCAAAGTTTTTTGCTACTTCAAATTAAAGTCACTTAACCATATCTATAGATCAGGCAAGAGAAGCAGGGAGTGGCAAGAAGTGATAGTCACAGATGGTGATTGCTTTCTAGAACTCTCTTATTCATCTTTCACCACTTAGACAATCTGAATTCCAGGCCAACATGACTTAGTTGCTGGAAAAGCTTTCATCTAAGGGTACTATGTCATTCATAAGGAAAATAGATTTGTGAGTGCTCAGGCCTCAGTATTTACCTTGTTACAAGAAATGGGAATCTAAGTGCAGAAAGAAGCCTGTGACAGCTGCTTCTCTTTGGGAAATAACAAAACACCACTTTCTCATCTGACAAGGTGTTATGGACGATATGTTCCGCTGCCTGCATTTGCAGGACCACAGTGGGTATGTGTGAGACAAAGGTGGGGGGAGAGTGTCATGTGAACCCAGGATGCTGGAAGACTGCTTTCCTAAAAGCACAGACGCATGCTCAGCTCCACCTTCTCCCTCCTAAGTGAGCTGTGTCCCATATATGGGCAGAAGGAGGCGGATGTCTGGATACCCAACCCCACTGGGGGAGTGGCAGAGCAGCCAAAGGAAAACAACATTTCTCTTCTTGAATTGAGGCTGCCAATGTGAGGCCACAGACAGGTAAGACCATGAAACTAGGTGGCCAAGTCCAAAGATAAAGGATCCAGGGAAGGAAACTCCTGAGGCACATGTCAGAGCAGGTATCATGCTGCCTTCCTAAGAAGTACCTCATGGATGAGGAAGGTGCATTAAATCCTCTGCCCCAGGTCACAGAAAAATAATTTAATGCTAATTAATTATGTATATGATTTAGGCTCCTCCCCAATTAGCTTAAAAGTTCTATTTGATAAACAAATAATCACCTATTTAACATCATAATCCTCTCTGGGGTCAGAGAATGACTGATTACAAATCGGGTCTCACCAATACATGTCTTAATTCCCACAGGTTTACTATCTCTCCAATCTTAACTTATCAGACAAGCAATCCCCCACCAAAGATAATCCAAATTAGACTCAAGTTAATTTTTTTAAATGGCTAATTGGCAATAAGGAAGAGCCTTATTCCCCTCGTCAACTGCCCTCCCCTAGTAGAGACACCAAGAGGGCAAGGGGCCAATCCTCCCTCCCCTGTGCTGGCACATTTTATAGTGATAATATAAAAGCTTCCTACCAGTATATTTTATAGTGATAATCCCAGGCCAGCAGCCTGACCTCCCCAGTATAGCACCCCCACACACCCTCGTCCATCTCTGGCCAACAGCATCCCCCAGTCCTGGCCCTGCTCCAACCCGTGCTCCCCACTTCCTAAAACCAAAGTGGCTTTGGCTCACCATTTGACTTGCGTCCCTCCCATGGTCCCCCTCCTGGCTCCGGCTTCAGCAAGCCTGCGTTCCTGGGTGAAGCGGGAAGCTGAGAGTCACATCGCTCCCAAATTCGGGCATAACTCCCCACGCTGGGGCCCGAAGAACGACTCCACCGGTAGGCCAACTAGCAGTGTTGCTCGCGGGAGAGAGTAGGAAGGGCAGAGGCAGGCGTCTCGGCCCCAGAGAAGAGGATGCTCCCGGGTATGAAGCGCGCTGTCCCGGCAGCTCAGACTCTGCCGCAGCCCTGCCTCGGCGGAAGCCGCCTCCCCTCGCAGGCTGCCGGTCCCTGGCAGCTGCATCTTGGTCCCCGCGGCCGCGCGGCTCCGGGCATCCCCCCTAACGCAGGCATCTCAACCCATCTTCCGACCCGGAGGGAGGCTCCCGGCGGCTCTGGCTGCACGTCGAGTCCCCCGCGGCGAGCGGCAAGCCTGCGGTGATCCCGCTCCGCACCGCCTTCCCGACCCCTCCCTTTCCCTCCCTCCCTTCCCTCCCTCCCCCGGCTGTCACACGCGGCGAGGCAGCGCTGGGCTCCGACCCTCCGCCGGCCGACGGCTCTGGGCAGAGGAAGGGGCGCGGGTCAGGGCTAGGGCCAGGGGGCGATTGGGAGCCCCAGGATAGGCAGGGGAGGGGCAGCAGAAGCGCGAGGAAGGCTCTGGTGGTCCTGGTGCTGGAAGCCCGGCACTGGACTCGCCGCCTTCTCTACTCTGACCCCTCCCCCCTCGCGGCCGCGGAGGTCCGGGCAGGTCTAGCCCAGATGGGGCTCAGCCAGGCTCCTCGAGGGAGGGGGAGGCTGGCGGGGGTGACAACCCGCTGAACGCCCATCTCCTCCCACCTTCCCCTCCAGCGGTTCGTGTGTTCTTTTTTCCCAACTAAGGAACATTTTGCTTGGCTACAGTGAGAGGCTGGCCCAAGGTTTAAGGCTTATGGAGCAACAGGCTGGCAGGGCTTCCCCAGGGCGTTTCTTGAGGCGCAGGGGGAGGGGATGAGACACCAGGGGCTATCTTTCCTATCTTCCCAGCCACTCCCGATCCTGAGCGAGCCACATCTTGGGGTCCCCTGGCCTTTTCATGGGTCACAGAGCCATTAAGTGGGCTCCCTGGGGGGCAGGGGCACGGAATGTGCCAGAACCTGCAGGGATCCAGATAGCCATGGGAAGCCCTCTCCTTCCCTGGGGGCTCAGTGAGGAAAAGGCAGAGGAACGACTGAGCATGCCAAAGAGGTGGATGAGCAGTCAGCATTAGAAGAAAATGACAAAATCAGGAAGGAGTGAAAAACGGATAGGGAAAGCAAACTATCCTCTGACCCCTCTCCTAGAAAACTGTCACCATTAGCTCACTGCAGGCTGATTTCCGTTGAGTCCCTCCTTCACACAGGCTCATACTCCCCACACCCACCCCCAATCTGAGTCTTCCTGCCAGGGAGGGGAGAAGCAGGTGCTCTCAGGAAGAGACCCAGACTCTCCTCCCCATCCCAGCTCTGGCAGGCACGATCAGGCTGAGAAGAGTGAAAGGTCTGTAGACATGCAGGAAGCAGCAGATCTCATTACACAACAAAACAGCCTTTGAATCTGTACCAAGCGATAGTCTGAGCAGCAAGCAAGAAAGAAATGATTTGGATTCTGATTAAAAGCACACCTACTGCTTAATGGGTATGGGTTTCCTTTTGGATGATGAAGATATCTTCCAACTGGATAGAGGTGATGGTTGCACAAGATTATGAAGGTGCTAAATGCCACTGAATATACACTTTATAATGTTTAACGGTTAATTTTATGTTATGTGAATTTTATAAATAAAGCACACCTATTAAATGTAAAAATTAAAAAGTTAAGCAAGGTTATCAGTATATTAAAATGCTGGAAAGAGTTCCATATGTCCTCCCTAAATTAGGAAATGATCCACCAAAATAGGATGGAATTTTATGAGGAAAAGTAAGAGGAAGAAAACAAAGACATATAAAATACATGTAAGTCAAGGAACAATTAGGCCTAAATTGAGCAGACTACCCTGTATTGGGGTAGGAGAGAAAAGGTCATTAAAGCATGAATTAAATATGATTCAACAATGAAATGAAGTTAGTAAATAAGCTAACATAATCTGGGGAGTATTTATAGGAGCATGATTTACATGAGCCAGGAAACTAATCTTTTTCTGCCACTATACTTGGCATTGATAAGGTTTTTATTAGAGCACTGTGTCCTGTTTTGCTCTCTACACTTGGCTGTAAGGGATATAGGCAGCCTTTCAGCTAGAGTCACAAGCATCATTAGCTCACTCAAATGCATACTAATCTGCCACAATTCCCAGCCCCAAAAATGAAAACTGGAAATATACTAATGCTCTCAAACAACTCTGCTCAATGTCCTCCCTTGCTATGGACTTTATATAGCCTTCTCAGGCCATAACTTAGAGCTACTCTTAGGCTCAAAGACAGTACGATGGAACTGGTCATAAACACTGGCAGCCAATATGCAAATATCAGAACCACTGGGCTGGGCCCTGACAGGTTCCAGTCATGCCCCCATGTGGTCACAGCTAAGCATTGGCCCTGGGACTCTGCACAGTTTCCATTTGTGGGAAGCTAACCAGCACCCCATCCTAGCCTCCTGCCAGCACAAAACCACAAAGCATTGCTAAGGGCTCTCCCTGTAAAGCCAAACAAACTAAGGAAAGAAAAAGGGCTTAGGTGTCTTATTGCTTTTTTGTTGCTACTTGAAACTGAGAGAGTCCCCAAGAATTCAGCTTCCAGAGGCTACAGTTACCTGGAGCAGCTGGATTCGGACGGTGACCTTTGTTGCCCTTCATACTGCTGCACCAGGGCCCGCACACTCCAGTATGGATTCTCAATCTCTTCATCCATGCTGCTGTTCCTAAGGTCAGAAGGCACGTTAGTCCTTCAGTTCAGAGCAACTCAACAAGTACTGATAGACTGCCACTCTGAGCACAATAGGAACAAGATCAATATGGCAAAGCCCCTACCTCAAAGACACCTGAAACCTAGTAAGGAAGGTAGACACAAAAACAAGTAATTTCACCAATCATTGCAACACTTCCAGGTCGTGCTTTCCCTCAGTGGATACACAACCCGCAAAGCATTTCCTGCCATGACTCTCCTGGACAGCTTGGCCTTTTGGATACGTTCCAGGGTAGAGCCTCCCCCAGATGAACTGGAACACTGTTGCCACATACCTCCCAGTGAGGAAAACACACTGTGCCAAAGGCATATATTTAATATTTAAATTTGGGCACCAGAGCAAAAACTTACACATGTGATTCCTTTACTTTCTGCTAACTGCAAAATAAATTTCTCAAAAAAAAGTGCCCTTTTGAGTGCCCTCCCTAACCTCCACTTCGTGTTCTTTTCTGCAATGTGGTGCTGTTTGGGGGATATTTCCATCTACTGAACTACATCATCTAAGAGAAGAAATATCAGAGAGTGGGATCAGATCCCATCCCCATACTCTTACCTCTGTCTGTATCGAAAGATATCCCGTCCTGACCGTGACATGTCGTGACACACATCAGCCAGAGCAGCAGCTGCTCCCTGAGCAACGGCAGTGGCACAGTGTGGTTGGTGACTCTGTAGTGGGGCTCTGGAGTCCCGTCCTTGGTTCACCGTCCTGCTAGAGCCAGGTTTGAAATGAGCTGCCAAGGCAAGGACCAGCCTCATGATAGACTTCAGGTTTCCGTCCACAATATCTGAAGGACAGAACAAACGAAGAAGTCCTGAGAGGAAGGCAAAGGCTGAGGACTAATACATTTAATACATATTGCTAGTGATGCAGGTAAGCAAGGCAGTCAAGGTCTCAGTCCTCTCAAAACTATGTTGAACAAGGGAGACAGAAGATTTAAAAGGTAGTACAATAAAGTACAATAAAGCTTTTTGATAAGAAAAGTACAGGATTCTTTGGGTGTAGAGGCATCTTATCTAGTGTAGAGCGCTCAGGCAAAGATTCCTAGAGGAAGTGAGTTCTAAACTGACACTTGATTGATGAGGAGTGGTTCATTAAATAAGAGAAGGAAAAGGAGTATTCCAGGAAGAGGCAACAGCAGGTATGAAGGTCTAGAAGTGAGAGAGAGCATGACACATCAGAGCTACGCTTTCGATATGGGAGCCACTAGCCACTTGTGGCTACTGAGCACTTAAAATGTCACTAGTCTGAATTGAAATGTATTGTAAGTGTAGTATTTACTTAGCATACACACACACAAAAAGGAATGCAACATATCTCAATAACTTTATATTGATTTCATAGTGAAATGATAGTATGTTGGATATATTAGGTTAAATAAAATATATTATTAAAATTGATTTCACCTGTTTCTTTTTTTATAACATGGATGGCTATTGGGAACCTTTAAGTTACTTATGTGATTCGCACTATATTTCTGTGGCACAGCACTGCGGTGGAGGAACTGAAAGAAGTTCAGCAATGCCACAGTCCGAGGTGCAAGGGGAGAGAGAGAAAGGTGAGGTCACAGGGGGATGAATCAGAGGGTGGGTCATACAGGGCATGGTAAGCCATAGGAGGGACTTTGGATTTTATCCTAAGGGCCCTCAGATGCAGAGGAATGACATGAACATATGTACTCTTAGATCATTCTGGGTGCTGTGTGGAGAGTAGATGAAAGGGGGACAAAAATCAATGCAGCAAGACTAATTAGGAGGCTGGTGCATTTCTTCAGGTAAAAGACAGTGATGTCCTGAATGGCAGCATTCCCTCAAAATAGCTGACTTTAATGGGCCAGATCCCCAAGCCCACTCCACATGGGGACCAGATGAGAGATATTACAGTATTCTAAATATTGCCCTAGAAAAAAAGAGGAATGTAGGCAAAATATAATGCAATAAATCTAGTAAAAAAAAAAAGTCAACATAAGAAAATGGGTAAAATTTTATTTTTTTTAGCTTTGTAGTCTTTAAGTATGCAAGGCTTGAAAAAGGATTATTTGATACTGTCTACAAGGTGCTCTCAATGGCCAGTATCTGCCCCACCCAAATGACCCCAACACAGAGAACACCAAAAATCCAGCATGAGCACTCCTGCCCCCATTCTCATCAGACCCACAGGCAATCATTCCCAAGAACTAAAACAGAGCCAGATCTACAGTCAGTTCCAGAGAAACAGTGAGAAAACTATGGAGCCTATGCTCTCCAAGGACACCTGTATCATTCTTTCCTTGTAGCCTGGGCTCAGAATGAACTGGCAAACCTACCTGGACGACACTGCAGATGCACATGCCATCTGCATTCCAGATGGCAGATGCAGAGGTCACAGAGCCTCTTTTATCCTGCCTAGAATGCTCTATGATATACAAAAACAGTGCTATATTTTCCTTCTAGAAAAGTGGATGAATAAAAATGTAGGATATGAATATTTGAAATAATACTTGGTCATGAAACCCAAGGGAACTTAAAAACCGTAAAGTAATCTATCTTCATTTTTGATAACTTAAATGAGACCTTCTAAAATTAATATCCCCATTTTCTCATTTCTTCTCTAACCATTAATTTTCTTACACACACTCAAGCAAATCTGTATTCAATTAAAATGAATGGAGAACTATCTCCACCCACGTTACAACCAAGGGCACGTTACAATGAAGGGTTGTCCTGAGGCTGGCACTCACCGGTTAAAGCTGAGTGTGTTCATCCACCAGGATGTGACGAGACACTAACCTTTAGCCGAAGTCTGGTGCATACGAATCTTTTTGGAGGCCACAAACTGTAGCACTTTCTCCACATTATTCTTCATCTCCTGCTGGTTACTGGGACTCAGCTGTACCCCACTCAGCTTTTCTCCTGCTGTTAGGAGACAGAAAATATATGAAGTTATGGGGAAGGATTATCAAAGTTTCATAGCAGCCAGACACAGGAAGAGAAGATTTGATGTGAACACTATAATTACATATAAATATACAAGTGAGTTAAGTCCTGGTGTTTGTAATTTAGATGGGTAATAGGAAAATGAAAGCCTCCTGAAAAGTCTTCAAATTTTCCATCTATACTTAGGGGGCTGTGAAGTTACTGTGTGTATATTTATTCATTCAACAAATATTCATTGAGCATCCCCTGTGTGTCAGGCACTGTTCTGAGCACCAGAGAGACAAAAGACAACAAAAATGACAAAGTCCCTTCCCTGTAGAATTTATATCTGCAGAGGCTGCAGATAACAAGCAAGTTAACAAGCAAATGTTTAATAAAATTTCATAGTAGTGATAAGTGCTATGAGGAAAAATAAAGAATGATCATTGCCTCTCTGATAATATTTGTTATTAAGTATGAAATGTCCAATTTCCTTAAGTACTAAGTTTGACAGTTGATATCTCTGAAATTTCACTTTGACACTTCTAGTTTTATTTTTATTGTGAAGGTACCTCCACAGTCTTTCAAACGCATGTGTTAGCTTGTGATTATCTTTCAAATTTTTTTAAGCAATTTTTGTGAAACCATGGATAAGTCAAACATTCGTGTTATTTTCGAATATGAGCTCCATTGTGAAACCAATGCTGTGCAGACAGTTTGAAATATCAACTAAGTGTTTGGAAAGGATGTGGCTAATGAACACACAGTATGCCGATGGTTTGAGAAGTTCCACTCTAGTTATTTTAATCTTGAAAATGAGCCACATGGGTGACCTGAGATCAAGGTGGATAATGATGAACTGAAAGCTACAGCAGAAGCCAATCCATCTCAACTTACGCGTGAATTAGAAGCAAGGTATGATGTTACTATTCCAACAATATTGGACCATTTGAAACAAATCGGCAAGGTAAAGAAGCTGGAGAGATGGATTCCACACGAATTAAATGAGCATCAGAAGAGAAATCATCTCGAAGCTTGCCTTTCTTTGCTGCCACAACATAAAGGCCAATCATTTCTATACCATATTGTTACATGTGATAAAAAATGGATTCCTTTTGACAGTTGCAAGTGTTTGGAACAATGGTTGGATAAAGATGAAGTGCTGAAACATAGTCCAAAAATGAATATTCATAAAAAAAAGCTAATGGTATGTGTTTGGTGGCCCAGTGCTAGTATTATCCACTACAGCTTCATGAAACCTGGCCAGTCGATTACAGTGAATGCCTACAGCAACCAATTGGATGAAATGATTAGGATGCTTGTGATTAAGCAGCTGAGATTGGTTACTAGAGACAGGCCAATCCCCTTGCAAGACAACGCTTGACCACATGTCATACAAACTACAGAAGCTGGACTTGGAAACTCTCTGTCATCCAACGTATTCAGCAGACCTTGCACCAACTGACTACCATTTCTTCTAGGCTTTGGATCATTTCTTGCAAGGAAAAATAATCAATTCTCAACAAGCCATGGAAAATGCCTTTCACGATTTCATCACCACTCACTCTCCTGGCTTCTTTGCTGGAGACATAAACAAGCAACCATTAAGATGGCAAAACTGGCCGGGCGCAGTGGCTCACACCTGTAATCCTAGCACTTTGGGAGGCCAAGAGGGGTGGATGGCTCAAGGTCAGGAGTTCGAAACCAGCCTGAGCAAGAGCGAGACCTCCGTCTCTACTAAAAATAGAAAGAAATTAATTGGCTAACCAAAAATATATAGAAAAAATTAGCCGGGCATGGTGGCGCATGCCTGTAGTCCCAGCTACTCTGGAGGCTGAGGCAGAAGGATCGCTTGAGCCCAGGAGTCTGAGGTTGAGGTGAGCTAGGCTGATGCCATAGCATTCTAGCCCAGGCAACAGAGTGAGATTCTGTCTCAAAAAGAAAAAAAAAAATTGACTTCCTTATAATTTACATGATTTTAAGGTTACTTTTAATAAAACAAATCTCATTTTGAATTCATTCAGAAAAGTTTTATTTTTCTAACTAAAAAATCAATGATCCTATACTTTCCTACTAATCATTTCTCAAGAAAAGACTTACGTGAAACATTCATTAGAATAGATTTGCAGTCCCATTTTGTGAGGCAGAGGATTGAAGTAAGCGTACTTAATCTACTATTTTGATGGAATCCAAAGGATTTTGTTAAAAGTTGAAGTACTTTGAACCCAAGTATTTAAGCTTCAAACCAAGCTCTAAGCACCAGAGGAAACGTAAGTCAAATTTTGATTCAAGTCAACCTAAGATCCTTAGCTGAAAAAGTACTTATGTTCTTAAAAATATGTATGAGTTCATATTCTTCTAAGTGTTTTGGTGTGCACAGCCACAAACACAAGCACTGTCTTCTGTGAATTCTGTCAAACCAACCAATCGCTCGTTTCGAGGCATTTAAAAAAATACCTTTGTTTCTACATTCATTTAATGCATATATTTTATTAAATATCTGTCTGTGCCAAATGCAAACCCCAAAAACAACTCAAAGTAAAAACACAAGAAGACCTAAAACAATAACCAAACTATCAAGAAATCAGAGAAATTTTAAGGAGTGGAAAAACTCTCATTGGGCTATCGAAATTAAGTCATCAGAAAGTCAAAACACTGGACCCTTCCCTGGGGCCACAGAGACAAACACAAAAGCAATCACAGGCTAGGTCCTCCTTGATAGCAAAAACTGAGTCTTATTGATCTGTATCTCTCCAGCACCCACAATACTGACCCGGCATCTAGCAGGTACTCAAATAAATTTGCCTTCTTTCAGGGTCATAAGCCTGGACGCTGAAATATACCTGCAACAAACATGAAGTTGCTGCAACCAGTCTCATCATTAATAGGACTCAGGGTATCTGGGATTGTTTTTGATTAAAAATTATCAGGTCTGCTTGATGGAGGTTTGCTGGCACCAAGGGGTGGCTTTCAAGGACTTTGTCCTGTGTTCCTTTCTCTCACCCTCAACACATATACACACAATTCTTTAATAGAATTGTGGATGTTTTCTTAACCTACTGATATGGATTCTGGGAAAGCAACCTCAAAGCTCCTCCGCACCCACCTCCGCTACCACTTTACCATCCACCGATGCCTTCGTCGATGGCCGTGGTGGCCGATGGCCGGGGTGAACGCTCATTCTTAGGGGCAGGATTTTGATAAATAAATGGTAGCCCCTGGAGACCAAATGCCTGATGAGCAAATGGCCCCAGAATAACCAACAGGCCAGACTCGACTAGCCAAAGAATCACAGGTTTCCTGTTACAAAGAAAAAACTCATCTTTAATGAGCCAATGAAAATGCAAATTTAGGGAAAACAAATCGGGTTATTTGGAGGATGGTATGTACTCGGAGGATATGAATGTCATTGTGGTTTCCTGAGGAAAGGGCCTCTCTTTTGCTTGCAAGCAAAATGTCAATTCTAATTATTCAAACTGACATCCCACGGGGACTTTTATGAAAATTGAGGTAGACCCAGAAGAATGGGCAGGAACCGGAGTTTTGATTTTGGAAGACAGGAGAGGTCAGCAACTTATAGGTAGTTCTGATAAAGAGAATTCTTGAGTGGCTGAATCCAGGTCTCTCGGTCATAGAACCTTGTTGAGAAACCTTGAGCAATGCTATGGTTTGGTTGGTTTGACCCTCCCAAACCTCATGCTGAAATTTGATCCCCAGTGTGGCAGGTAGGGCCTAATGGGAGGTGTTTGGGTCATGGGGGTGGGTCCCCCATGGATGGCTTGGCGCCATCCTCAAGGTATTGAGTGAGTTCTTACTCTATTGGTTCCTACAAGAGCTGGTCATTAAAAGAGCCTGGTACATCCCTCTCCTCTGTCTCTCTTGCTTCCTCTCTCACTATGTGATCTCTGCACGTGCCTCCTCCCCTTGCCTCCGCCACGCGTGGAAGCAGCCTGAGGCCCTCACTAGAAGCCAAGCAGATGCCAGCGTCATGCTTCCGGTACAGCCTGAAGAACCATGATCCACATAAACCTCTTGTCTTTAAAATTGCGAAGGCTCAGGTATTCCTTTATAGCAACACAAACAGACAAGACAAGCAGGTCTACCTCCTCTGCCATCTTGCCTTCTATTAAATTAATCAAACAAGCTCTTTCCTTAGCAAAAGCCCCATTTGTAGCACCCAGTACAGTGTGACATATGAAGATAAAAAGTGTTTTCTGAGATTACCAAGTGAGGTAGTCTTTGAAATACGGGTGCATATGTTATTGTAAGGATTATTATTACGAACACAAAGTAGCATTTATTTAACTCATGAGTAGCACGTTGGGCTACTCGGGTTGGGCTCGGCTGAGCAGGTCTTCTTGTCTTTTCAAGGTCGGTGGGCTGTCTGTCACTAGTTCTAGGATAAACTTGGCTGGGAGACTGGGGTGATTCCTGTCTTCTCCCCGTGACTCTCATCCTCTGACACACTAGCCTGGACGTATCTCCATCGTGATGGCAAAGGGCAAGAGGAAGCCCAGCTCACAGGGTCTTTTCAAGCTTCTGCTGGCATCTCCTTTGCTCACGTCTCATGGGCCAAGTCACGTTACATGACTGAGTGGCAGGGTCAGGGAGGAAATGCACCAGGTCCCACGGCGAAGGATGTAGACACAGAGGAGTGAAGAATTCGGACCAGCAGAGCAATCAATCTACCACATGGGACGTGCTATTGTTTATGTGAGAATATTCATTTATATTGCTTTGTCTTTGTAGAATTAAAACAAATTTTTGTTTTATCGGAACTGACATCCTGCAGGAACTTTTATGAAAATTGCGGTAAATCCAGGAGAATGGGCAGGAATCAGGGTTTTTATTTTGGAAGATGGGAGAGGTCGGCAACCGGCAGATAGTTCTGAAAAAGAGAATTCTTGAGTGGCTGGATCTAAATGTCTTGGTGACAGACCCTTGTTGAGTCACGTTGGGCCGCGCTCTGATTTGGTTTCATTTGGCTGCTCCAACTCTCGTGTTGAAATTTGATCCCCGTTGTCGGAGGTGGGGTCTAAAAAAGCAGCGTTTCTCAGATGTTTGTGACTGTAGCCCACAGTGTCAACCAAAACAACAGAGAGGGGCTCCCTAAAAGAAAATGGTGTTTATTTGGGAATTCGGGTTGTAATGGGAATACGCATGCCACAGTAAACTATGTACAGGTTCAGGGAGGTAAAGGAAAACAAAGGTTTTTAGAGTGAAAAAAAAAAAATGAGAAGGATTACATGATTGTTTTGAAATGATTATCCTTGGCTACAAAAATCAATAACAAAGGTGATGCCAATTCAAGGCAGCTGCTGGGCAGATGTCCCTGCAGCAGTATTTTTTTTGTGTGTAAGTTTGCAATGGCCTTTGTGCCTGCTTGTCGTTTTTCCAGAGTCTTTTGTGATGGTTTTTGTTATCAGACATACAAGCATGAACGCTCTCTTTTCATAGCCTGCCCTGGGTCTATTTTTCAGGGTTTTTTTCTTTTTTTTTTTAACATTAGTGACTCCATTTTGATTGTAACAACTTCCACATAAGAAACACGCTCTGTATACATTTCATACAAAAGTTTCACAAAACATTACTTCTTTAACTATGACTATCTCTGTTATACTATTTAATTTTTCAAAGTGCTGGTCGTCCACTAAATTAATTTTAGGATTCACTAATAAGTCAAAAACAACAGTTTGAAAAATACTGATTTATAGGGCTTGAACCTTCCCCGATCCCTTTCTTGTTTTAGAGAATAATCCACAAATGTCTGGAAGAGTCAAAGAAACCAGGTAGGATATCTGAGTTGGGGATGTCACAATACAGCTACAAATAATCCCTAGAACTCAGAAGTGTAGTCATGAGGGGTCTGGTCATCCCTGGAGCCAAGGTGACCTCTAAGGTCTTGAGGCATAGAGGTGGCAGAAGCAAAGAGGGGAGGCTGTTCATACACATTGAGACACTTTGCTAATTTCGTTAATATATCAATATTTTCACAAGGAAACTGAAGCTTCCTGAAAATGTTACCCAAGGTCACACAATATTTGGCAGAGCTGGGATTGAAAGGTCTCAAGAGCCACATATTCTAATATTCTAATGAAACCACAACCCCATCCTCCATCAAAGCCCTCATTTCCATAGCTTGTAGGAAGAGAGAAGTACGAGTCAATCACACTCATTGAGAATAATTCACACTAACGTGTGACATCAACATGCATTTAATAAGGACCCAGTAAGATTAAGACACACTGTGCTTTGTGATATCTTGAGAAAAATATATAAGGAGTGTCCTCCATGAACCAAACGTTCTTACTAGAAAATATCTGAGTGCAGCTGCTGGGAAAACTGCCATGTAAAAAGTTGCAGCTTTTGCTTTGTAAGTGTGTGTACGCGAGAGGGAGGTCCCAGGTGGAGACTCAAGTTTACTTTTGAGGCAGAATGCTGCTTTCATTTGTTTTTTGGGAACAGCCACCACCCTGGGGACTCTCAGTTATGCAAATCTTAGGCATATTACCACTCATTGTTTATGGGAAAAACCCAACAGGCAGCCAAGTAACCTGAACTCAAATATTTAGTATTCTGTTTAGTCAGGTAAATTGACTGGATGTTTTAAAGAAAGCTGTATCTCTGAGGATTGTTTTGTCCCTTAGAGAGCTGTTACTCTTCTAAATACAGCTTTAGACTGCTCTGTGTCTCTCTAGCATTATGTGTTTCTTAGGCAAGTTTGTGTATGTTTATTATCTAAGTTGTTATCCACGGCTGATCAAAAAAAAAATGGACTAAGCTCCGTGCAGCCTAAAACAAAATGGATTGGTAAAGTCTCACACATGACACTGAAAGACCCAGAATTTGAAAAAAAAAATGCATTAATGTTAGACCAGCACGTTGTGATGTCTTGGAGGTAGAGGTCCTGAAGGTGGGGCCCTATCTCTCTGCTGTGCTTTTCTGGAAAAAAAAAGAGCATTCTTCCTGCCAATGACCATGGGTGGCAGTCATTTCTCCCAAAGAAAATAGGGACTGGGAAGATGGGGCTTGGCCTGGAAAAGGGAGCATGGGTCTCATTAGGTCTTTGAATTTTAGCCTGGACTGCAAAGTCCTTCAGTGAGTAGAGGACTCCAGGCGTCAGAAAGCGAACTAGCCATTGACACATGGCAACAAGGTAGAAGATGCTGCAGTCCCGAGGCTGGGTCTGGCCCTGGGAAAGATTTCTAAGTTCATCTCTACGTTGCGAATCTCTTCTCTCAAACCTTCTGTTCTTTAGAGAATTGAGAACGAGGACCTATCCCATGGTTGGAATGAAGTAAGGAAGAAAAGAACAGTGTCACTTACTAAGGCCAAAAATAGTTGTCACAGTGGTGGTCACCAGCAAAAGACCACTTTGCCACACAGAATGATAAACACATGAGGGTCATGAGCAGGGGAGGCATGCCGGCCAGGTGAGGCAGCCAGAGCCGAGGAGTAGAGAGTGTCTGAACCCAGGAAGCAATCTGTCATGGTGGGAATGATTGTGTTCTCCCAACATTCACATGTTGAAACCTAATCACCAAGGTGATGGTATTACGAGGCAGCGCCTTTGGGAGGTAATCAGATGATGAGGACAGAGCCCTCATGAATGGGATTAGTGTCCTTATAAGGGGGGCCCCAGAGAGCTGCCTCCCTCCTCCCACCACGTGAGGACATCGCTGGAAGGCGCCATCTATGGACCAGACTGCAGGCCCTCGCTGGACACCCAGTCTGCTGGCATCTTGATCTTGGACTTCCCAGCCTCCAGAACCGTGAGAAATAAATTCCTGTTGTTTTTAAGTTACCCAGTTTGTGGCATTTCATTATAACAGCCCAAATAAACTAAGACACCATCAAATAGCCCCCTGCATGGGAAGATCTCAGGAACAGCTGGGAGATACTTTGACGGAAGCTAATTTCTGGCAGTAAATCTGGTGGGAGTTAAGGCATAGTAATTTGGATTCTTCTTTCTGGGAATGTGGCAGTACATTACATATTATGAGGAATCCCAGTACAGAACATCTTAAAATGCTGAATGAAATATTTATAATATCATTTAAAATGCTTAGCTGAGTTGAAGACAGCGAAAGAAACCCTCCTAGGATAAAAGTAGTAAAAAGGCACGAATCCAAGCAGTAACTGAGCAATGAAGCTAAATCTTATCTTCAGGAAATCTGCCAATACGTGATTGTGAAGAGTTTTTTTTTTTGTTTTAATAGGGTATAAGCATGTGCCTGGGGACAAGTGACAATGCCTGGGATTTATGCAAGCTAGGGAGGTAAACTGAGACCCTTGCACAGAGCCAGGCCTCCAAAAGACAGCAAGGCAAACTGGAAAGACAAAATTAATATCACTGAAATAGGCAGTACAAACTTTTACCTTTACCAGCCTTGACTCTGGGTAAAGAAGGGAAATAAAGGCTCTTCTCTTCTGAGAACTACTCATCAAAAGGTGAACATAACATAGGCTTGATATGAAATTCACACAACTTTAGTAGCATGAAAAAAAAAAAAACAACCTGAAAATTGAATTTACATGTTTACAGCTAAGTGATGGTCCAAAGTATCTGGAAGAAGAAATCGCAAACCTCTGGGAAAATTACCTTTAACCCAAATCTCAAAGAATGACTGCAAAGTTTCGATGACCATAAGGTCACCACAAAAAATCATAAACACATCCTGAAACAAACCGTCATGAGCAAGAACCGGCAGAAATAACAAGTAATAGTATCAGACCCAGGAGAACTAAGTATATTATAAAAATTAGATTAAAAATGTAAATTAAATGTATTTATTGTGTTTAAAAAAGTAAAAAAGGGTATTAAGAATATGGCCAGGGAACCATAAAATATTTTTTAAAAGACTAAGAATTTTTTTTTTTTTTTTGAGACAGAGTCTCACTCTGTTGCCCGGGCTAGAGTGAGTGCCGTGGCGTCAGCTTAGCTCACAGCAACCTCAAATTCCTGGGCTCAAGCAATCCTTCTGCCTCAGCCTCCCAAGTAGCTGGGACTACAGGCATGCGCCACCATGCCCGGCTGGTTTTTTCTATATAT